>PVJX010006624.1:0-76393 GCA_004027295.1 Dolichotis patagonum
CCTCTACTGGGAATGTTTTTTATTGTTCCCCTGGTTGACTCTCCATTATTTTTCTGTCTCCTTTCATGTTTTGCTTCCTCAGGAAAGTCGTCCCTGATTTTCTTTTCTTTTTTTTGGGGGGGGGGGTACCAGGAATCAAACTCAGGACCTTGTGCTTGCCAGACAGATGCTGTCCACTGAGCTATATCCCTGATTTTCATCCTACTACATCAGAGGCCCTTCTTGACCTCCTCTTAGTTCACCATGCATCTTCATTATTCTCGTCTTCCTTTGTTGCCATGTTGTTGACTGTTTGCCCTCTTACTGCCACGCTAGCTGTGCCCTCCCAGTCTGGCATAGTATGGCCAAGTGTGCCCCAGAGTGGCTCCTCTGTGTCCCTCTCAAATGAGAAAAGTCACACTTGCCTCATTTTCTACCTGCATGCCATGCCCAGCACTGTGATTTGCATCCTACTTACCCAGGCTCTTCTAATCTTACACTACTTTTAGGAAGTAGATAACAACACAGCTTGCATTTTCCAGGTAAGGAGTCTGGGGCTGAGGCAGGTAAGTCACTTTAAGAGCAGCCAGCCAGAAAGGAACAAAATCTCAACCGAAAGCCAGTCCCTGCCCCTAAAGCCCCACTTCGATGGACTGTCTCCATTGAGATGTTAAGGTTACACTCAGAAGGACAGGCTGCTCTGGAGGGTGATTTGTGGTCAGGCAGGGCTGGGTCTCCCTGAACGGCAGGCACGTGTGGCAGCCGGCAGGTGGCCCTGGCAGGTGACTGACATTGCTGGGAAAGAAGTGTGACAGGGCCCCTTCACTCCTTGCCCTACAGAAAGCTGATGGGACCTGTAATACCAATTTCAAGAAGACACGGGCACTGGAGCAGGTGACAAAGGTGTTGGAGGACTTTGTGGACGGGGACCATGGAATCCTGGTGAGTGGAAACCCATGTCCCAGATGTAGCTGTTAAAGACAGCTACCCCATTTATTGTCGATTCTAAGTCAGTGGCCATTTGTCTCAGGCTGGGTGTGGCTGATCCTGGTTGGCTTAGCTCACAAACTCTACAGTCAGCTGTTGGCTCGCTACGGCTGGCTGGTCTGTGAGGCCTGGCTCATGTTTGCCTGTTGGCTCAGGACTCGGCCACCTGTCTCTCCTGACCCATCAGCTCGCTTGGCTGCTTCCCACCATGAATCAGGGAGCTAAGAGAGCAGGAAAAGTACAAGGCCTCATTGCCAGGGTTCAGAATGGCCACATCTTCCTGGCATGTGGTGCATGCCTATAATGCTAGCACTCGGGAAGCTGAGGCAGGGGCATAGCCGCAAGTTCGAGGCCAGTCTAGAATACACAAAGAAGACTTGGTTTCAAAAAGCAACAACAGCTGGGCATGGTGGCACATGCCCTGAAATCCCAGCACTTAGGCAGCTGAGGCAGGAGGATTGCTGTGGCCAGCCTGGGCTATACAGTGAGACCTTATCTCAAAAAACCAAATGCCCTCCACCAAAAAAACCCAAAAACGAAAAACTGAAAACAGTAACTACAATGACTGTGTCCTATTGACCAAAGCAGATCATAGTATATAATGCAGTTCAACTCACAAGAAAGGGGAAACAGACTTTGCCTCTCTGTGGGAGCAGCTGGTGGGACTGGGGGTGTTCATGTTATCTGCCTTACTCTTGTCTGCCACTTGGATGACTCCAACCCCTCCATTTCCCCATTGCTCACCTGATCCCGCATGGCTGGAGTCTGCCCACACCTTTGGGGTACGGGAGAGGTCAGATCTCAAGGTGACTCACGAGGTTTCTGTGCTAATTGAGGTTCCCTTCTATCCAGGAAAAGTACGTGGCACGCTTAGAAGAACTTCGTGATGCTCTGGAGGACTCACCCTTCTTCAAAACCCATGAGGTAAGAGCGTTGGCCACCACGGCTGTATGGAGCGGATGTGGGGGTCCAGGTGGCACAGGGGGAAACTGTTCACAGATTCACAGATAAAAGGCAGGCCCACGTTTCGGGACCCATACAGGGCTTTTCAGGGAGGTGGGACAGACGGGAGCAAGGGCTCAAACCAGCTGGTGTGGGTACGGGCTGCTTCTGTTGTGACCCTGTGCATGTCACTTACCCGCTTAAGCCTTAGTTTCCTCCTCTCTGATATGGGCAGGCAAAACAGCCCTCTTCTCAGGGCTGCAGAGTGGGAGAGGGCCACTGTAGAGCAATGTTTGTGGCACGTAAAGGCTTGTTCTGTTCTGTTCTGTTCTGTTCTGTTTTGTGGCATTGGAGATGGAACCTGGGGTCTCACACATGGTAGGCAAGTGCTCTACTACAGAGCTAAAGCCCTAGCCCCATACAAAGGCATTTACTTCCCCTTCCTTTAACTTCCATAAAGTTATTTTATGATCTCGATTATTTATAGTTATTGTGATATGCCTCCTTTGATGGCTCTTGCCACCTGTCTCCTCGTTACCTGCCTGTCATTCTTGGGAAACAGATCCTCTGAGTCTGTGACTTGGTAGCATTGTCCCTGTATGTACTCGCCTCTCCATAATGTTCTGTCTGTTCCTTCAACACTTATGTTTTGTTTTGGTTTGGGTTTTTTGGGATAGGGTGTTGCTATGTAGTCCAGGCAAGCCTTAAACTTATGATCCTCCTGCCTCAGCCTCTGGAGTGCTGGGATTACAGGCATGCTCCACCATGCCTGGTGCCCCTTTCCTCTTCTTTCTGATGTCAGTGGTGTTGACCTAGGAGAACCTAGGCTCAAACCCTTATCCCCGTGCCTGGGGGCAGCCATTGAGAGGCCTCCGTGTCCCTCCCTGTGGGCTGGGTGACGGGGGCTCCTGCTGCTTTAGTAGTATGAAGGTTAAATGGGCTATTAGAGCCCTTCCCACAGCAAATGACTAGTACATGCCAGCTGTCATTGTCATGTTTGTTTTTCATGGGATATCACCCTTATTCTTCTCCTTGCCTTCGGGCTGCAGGTGGAAGTCACTAAGGATATTAGTCCGGGGAACCCATCTCTGCTATATTTTTCCTGGTGATTTAACATTGCCATTGCCACTGTTTAAAATGTGAGACTCAAATAAACAAACAACATATGAGACTCCCTACCAAATCAGTTTTCTAGCTTTCCTTGCCCCCCAGGAGACATGGGAACCCTGGGCTGTCTGCCTGATGCCTTTGGCATCCAGAGCCACACGGTGTCTGCCCCTCTGACAGGCATCTGTGCACCCTGCCAGGCCCTGGGGTTTCGGTGAGCAGTGTTTGAAAACTGCTTTAGAAAAAGGGAAGGGCTTGCAAACCTGTCTTTAGATGAAGGAAAGGCAACGACTGTCCAAAAAATAGTCCAACAAAACAGTAGCATCTATTGAGGGGTACTGTGTGCCAGCACTGGGAGGCACTTTATGAGAGCACGGGTCATGGATGCTGCCAACCTCCCCATTTTACAGACAGGAAACTGAGGCCCACAGAAAGGAAGCTACTTGTCCTGCTTTATCAGCATCCAGTCCAGTAGGCCTGAGAAACTGCTGCCCCTTTCTGAGAAGGGCATTACCTAATTCATTAGTTCTTACCAGGCTCCCTGACCCATGCAGGATCCTAAAGGCATTTGAGGATGCACCCTGGCTGAAAAAAATGGTAATGGGCTGGGGGTGTTACTTGATGTTAGAGCATGTGCTGTTTTTGGAGGTCCCAGATTCAATCCCTAGCACCAACAAAATGAAAGGATAATAATTAACATTTGTTGTATATTTTTAATGTGCCAGAAACTTTAAATGCTTTATGTGGATTAAACTTTCCCTCTTCCTTCCTTTCCTTTTTTTTCTTCCTTCCTTCCTTCCTTCCTTCCTTCCTTCCTTCCTTCCTTCCTTCCTTCCTTCCTATCATCTTCACATCCATTCTGCAGGAAATGCTACTGTTACTCTTATTTTGTAGATGAGGATGCAAAGCCATAAAGAGGTCAAAACACCTGCTCAAAACTGCACAGCCAGGAAGTGGCAGAGGGAGGATTTGAACTCCCTCAGGGGACATACCTCAGCCAATGCCTGCTCCTCTGCTGACTGCCAATCTCTCTCCTGCAGGTGGTCGGCAGTTCCCTCCTCTTTGTGCACGACCACACTGGCCTGGCCAAGGTCTGGATGATCGACTTCGGCAAGACCGTGCCCCTGCCTGACCACCACACGCTTACCCACAGGTTGCCCTGGGCCGAGGGCAACCGCGAGGATGGCTACCTCTGGGGCCTGGACAACTTGATCCACCTTCTTCAGGGCCTGGCACAGAGTTGACCTGCTCAGACTTAGCCAGGCTTAGTTACAGGACGGTGCCAGTCTGGCTGGAGCAGCCCCATGATCTCGTGGGGGCCGGAGGCGGGTGACGGTAGAGGCCATGCTGTAGCACATGGCCAGTGTGGGAGGTCCAAAGAGCCTTGGTACGCCAGGCAGCTTCTGGCTCCTTCATGATCCAGGGAACACAACCAGGTGGGGTCACCATGAGCTAGTGGAACCAGAACAGGTCCTCTGACCAGCCATGAAGGCTTCTGAGGCACTGCCAGAGGCTGCAGCCAAATCCTGCTGCCCAAAGAACACAAGTTGCTGTCACCACACGGACGTGACACTGCCCACGGCCATATGACTGACTCAGAGCTGCCTCATCAGTCCCTCCTGGCTCCCAGCTGGCTCCCTGAGTGCAGGGCCCGGGCAGCCCGTCTTGGTGCCCCAGGTACTAGGCTTCAACTGTGAGTATGTGCAGGAGCCACCTGTCCACTTGGAAGTGACAGCGCAATCTCTGTTGGCGGCCTTCCAAGTGCCGAGCGGAGGGTATGACACACGAGATGCCTGCTGACGCTGCCCAGGGCCGATGTCCCGGGGTGGGGCACAGCTCATGGCCTCTTTCCTGCCCTGCTGCAGCCTTAGGGGACCTCCCCCAGGAAACTGCTGCAGACCCAGACCTCAGCCACATCCAGCTTGGGTGCCAGCACTGTGACCAGTACAACCTCATTCTTTGGTGCACCAGATCCACCCTCAAGACTTCCCCCTTCTGCCCCTGAGCCCTGGGCTCTTTTGTCTCCTTCCTAGCGGACTGCTGTGGCAGAAGCTTCTGGGGCAGGGAAAGCATGTGTCTTCTTTGGGAATCAAGAGGTGCCTTGCTGAGGGTACCTCAACCCATTTCAGAGAGCATCCTCCAGGGAAAAGTGCCAGGGTGCGTGTAGCTGTGGCTGTGACCTTGGGACTACCACCAAAGACTCCAGCACCCTGGGGTATGGTATATGCATGCTTGGTCCAGTGCTCTAGCACCCATTACTCTGGCTTCCTGTCCCACATGGGTGGGCTTAGGGAGGACAGGCATTGACCTCTTTCCCAAGCTAAAGCCTTAACTTTGTCTTCCGGGGCTGAGGAAGGTTCTCCTTTTCTATTGACCATCTTTGTACGTATTTATAAATATGTGAGGTAGTCGTTAGATGGGGTACTGGGGGAGCAGGAGGTAGATGGCTTCTGTTTGCCTCCCGGCCACAACACGCTAATAAACGTAACACTCAAAGTCAGTGTTGTTTTTTCCTTTCTATCTGGGTGTGTAGGCTTGGTCATGCTCCTGGCCTTAGTGCTGGGTGCGGTAATGGGATAATGATCACCTTGGGACAGAGTGGCAGGCTCGGAGCCAGCGGTTTCATTCATTTGGCATCCACTGAGCTGCTTGTGCCTGACTCTATGGTGGACAACACAAGGGACACGGTGGTGAACCAGATGACTCCCAGCCCCGCCCTCGTGGGTTCCTGGGACAAAGCATCAAAGCTGAGATGGGGTCATACCTCTTCTTTATTGGTTAGGACCACTACACTGTACAGTTTCCTTAAGTGAGACCCTTTGCTGGGCGCTGGGAATACTGCACTGACCAAGACAAGATACATTCCCTTTCAAAGTGGAGGTGACTGCCACTCATTTAAAGTGAGAATCCCAACATTCACCATGTAGCTGTACCTTTGTTTGGACAGACAGATGGGAAGAATAGTTTGTGGTCAGCTCAGTAATGAGGTTCAGGGGTCCACAGATAACCCGGCTGGTGGCTGGAGGCTATTTGTTCTGAATCCTGATCCTGCCACTTGCCAGCCATGTGACCTCAGGGCAATGACCCCAACTTCTCCAGATCTTAGTCATCTGTCAGATGGGAGGGGTGTTAGGATGTGGCCCCATCCCCCAAAAGTTCACCTGCTGGAAACCTAAATCCCCTAATTCATGTGTTGATATTATCTGAATGGGGGCCTCTGCGAGGTAACTAGGATTAGATGAGGTTATGGGATGGTTCCATTATGGCAGTAGCCACTTTCTAAGAGGAAGAGAGACCCAAGCTAGCTCGCATGCTGACACAACAAGAAAGCTGTCCCTGTGCTCTGACTTCTTGGGAGTTCAGAATGCTGAGGTCTCAGGGATTTTGTGCAACAGAAAATGTTCTAAGACGGGAAATCTATCTAGTACCTCCTGTACAGGGCGGAGCTGTTGATGAATTAACATTGGAAGAGTTGCACATGTAACTGCGTTTTAAAACCCCTGACTACCTCACAAGCAAAAACAGAGGGTTGATGGCAGCCAGGGCTGAGGGTCTCTTTCCTGAGGAAGTGATACCAGAGTCAACATGCAGAAGTTGAGGAGTGAATTTCAGCATGGGCTGGGGCAGAGTCTGGCAATCTGGGGACCTAAGAGGCGGGTACTTCATGGGGCAAGGGTGAGGAAGAACTTGGGCCAAGGAGAGTGAGGCTGAGGGCTTAGTGCGGTGCCAGGGGCTTAGATGTGGGCCCTGTGTAGAGAAAGACGTGGACAGGACATGGGGTCTGCTTGCCACCAGTGTCCCCTTTGGTAAGAGGGCTGTCAGTACTAATTCTGGAAGAAATGGCTTGGAGATGGGCTGGGTGGAGGACCCTCAGAGATCCAGCCCAGACTTGTAACTGTTATACAGGGTGACACTCTAAATGGTGACAAAGCCAAGCAGGGGAGAGATGCCCAGGCCCCAGCTAGTGGCTCTACTCCTGTGGTCTGAGGAGCAGGGCCTGGCCACAGAGGCCAGCCCGCACCCCACCGTGAGGTACCACGTACACCCGCCCATCGGTGGCCCTGGAGGGTGAGAAGTCTGTCAGCTGCAAGTTGCTGTCCCGGACTTGGTCATAGTCCCACAGCTGGTAGTGCCAGCTCTTTCCTTGCTTGCAGAGAAGGAAGATGGCTCCTGAGGAGCTTTCCTCAGGCAAGACTGGAGGCTGGCATGGTGTGCCAGGCACTGGGTGAAAGAGACCAGGCAGCTCCGGGTCCTCGGCATAGCCAAGGCATGGCACAGCCTGCACACCCAGCAGGACACCTGCAGAGAGGAAGATGAGGTCAGCCACAGGTATGTGAGTCACCAGCAGGTACTGGAGCTCCCTGAATTCACCACTGCAGCCCTCCTGGACAGGGACTGACTTGATCCCCACCATACAGACAAGCTAGTGGGGGGCAGTGGGCACACCGCTGGGCTGAAAGGGGACACAAGGGCCTAAGCTCTAAGTTGCAGGCATTTTAAGTCCTGTGCCCACAGTGCAGAGGAGCTGGAGAGATGGCATTAGATGGGTGTGGACACTGTCATCTCAAGCTGTCCCGGAGGAACACACTCAGTAAAGAGCCCTTAAGGCCACACAGCTATGAGAAGGCTGAGCGAATCTCTATTGTGCCCTTCTCCTGACCTTGTTTCAGGCAAGTGGCATGATGATGACAATGCTGGTGATTTTTACTGAGATGTGTAATGTCCCAAACAACGTTCTAGGAGTGTTATAAGCTTTGCCTATAAGAGTGCTTTATGAGCCAGGTATGTAATCCCAGCACTTGGGAGGCTGAAGCAGGAGAGTTACTTCAAACTGAAGGCCAGCCTGGGCTATGAAGTGAGTTCAAGAGCAGCCTGAACTACATACTGAGACCCTGTCTCAAAAGGACAAAAAAGACTGCCTTATGAGATGGGTACGAATGTCACCCTTGATTTCCAGATGGGAAACAGAGGTCCAGACAGATGAAACTTGCCCAGAATTCACAGGGTCTGGAAGTGACTGGGGCAGGGCTGGAACCAACTATGTGGCCCTTGAGTCCTTCCTGTGAGCTCCTGCCTGTGGAAACCCCTACTGGTGGGCACCTGAGGAACTGTGGGCCCCAGGTCTCATGTTAAGTACCTTGTGGGGACAGTGGCCTAGCCTTGGTCTGTGTATGGCCTGGCTATGAGGGCTGAAAACATGAGGAGGGTTGATGGGGCTGGGGAGATCCAGGGAAAGGTGCACAGGGCTAAAGGGGGGACCTACCTGCGCTGACTGCCCAATGGGCCTTGTGGCCCTTCCGCTCACACGGCTCGTGGTTGAAGTCTTCATCATAGCTGTGCTAGTGTTAAGGCAAGAAATTGTGCCAGACCTGGGACCCGCTCTTCCCCTCCCCTGCCTGCCCGGTTCCCTCCCTGCCCCTGGGATACGGGATGAGCAGGGGATGTCCAGCAATGAGGTGCCACAGGACCAGGTCTCTGTTGGGGCCACCCAGGCCATTGTGGAGCAGCTCAGTCTGACAGCCCAGCGTCTCCTGGGCCAGCTTGCCCATGTCGGCCACTGTGGGTGACAGCACACATAGATACAGGGCTCACTGGCTGCCCAACACTACTCCAGCGGCCAAGCAGGATCTGTGTTTCCAAATCTCAACCCAGCCTCCCTTTGACACAACGCAGAAAATGAGGGATGGAGGGGGTCCGCTGCTTGTCCACGGCCACAGTGAGGAAGTGACACAGCCCAGGGAGCCTGGCTCCAGACTCTACCAAGTGACCACCCTGGCCTAGGAGGCAGTGGTAGGGCACAGATTTGGAGAATGAGACCCCCGACATGCCGGCAGCACCCCACCTAGCCTCTCCAGCCCATTACCAGGGAAGAAACAAGGAACATGGAGCCTCCCCTCTGCCAGCTCACCAGAGAACATTTCTCCCTGCGCTGTGTAGCCTCTGTCCACAGCCACCTGCACGAGTCTCTCCAGGGGGACACCATTGGGCGGAGACAGGAGAGTGCCTGACATCCACAAGGCCACCAAACCACACCTGGGAGAAACAGGCCCAGCCGTTTACTGGGTTTCTCTACCCCAGAAGCTAGAGTATGGGCCCAGGTTCCCTCCCTGCCCCAGGCCAGATGGGGAGACCTGACTCCTCTTCATGGGAGAAGGTCCTGAGTCCAGGGCTGGAGGGGGGCACTGAGGTCACCTGGGCTTTCAGGGAGTCAATGCCAAGGTGGAGCTACATTGATGGAGTGGGTTCATCTGTTCACCTCCTGGAGGTCACTTGCTTGCTCACTCGGGCCACCCAGCACACTGCCGTGGAAGCACCCCCAACCCCCGCACACCAGGCTGTGGATGAGTGCCCCTCACCCTCCCGGCTCAGTCATCAGGAAGCCCAGAAAGTCAGATAGAGGGCAGCCAGCGGGGCACATACTGAGGGCCTTCTTGGATGAGCGACGGCAGGTCCGCACAGAAGAGGATCCACTGCAGGTCACTCCGGAACCTGAAGCACAGCCATACTTGGGTTACAAGGGAACAACTCTACAGTCCCTGAGAACCGCATGGGAGCAGGTGTCCAGGCACTGGGAAGGGAACACAGGCCTGGCTGTCCTAAGGTTAAAGGGCTGCTCCCGGCTCAGCTGCTAACTTGTCTCCTGGTAAGGTACATCCCCTTCCTGAGCCTCAGTTTCCTTATCTGGCATTGGTGGAGGTCATCATGTTGCGACTCTGCTGTTTCTCTCAAGAATTGAAGAACAAAGAACAAGTGTTCAAATTTTGTAATGAGGAGTCAAGGGTTATTTGAGGACATTTCTCAAGGGGGTACCTTACACCCAAATTCCGTAATTATTTTCCCTCTTTAAATGTGTTAACAGGTCGGGGATTTAGCTCAGTGGCCTAAGTGCTTGCATGGCAAGTGTGAGGTCGTGGGTTCAATCCCCGGTAAACCCCCCCCCATCTGTTAAACAGGGCATGGTGGCAGACACACCTGTGATTCCAGCATTCCTGAACCTGAGGCAGGGATTGCTGTGAATTCGAGGCCAGCATGCACTACAAAGTGAGTTCAAGGCCAGACCAAACTGTATAGTGACACAGTCTCAAAATGACAAAAAAACAAACAAAAAAACTATATAACATGCAGTAGTCACACGGTAACAGGCATTTGTTATTTGCATTCTGTTTGTCTTACTATGGCTGGGGCACTTAGGATCAATTATAAACATGGCTGGAGGGCTGGGGAGTCTCTTCTTGAGTCTGCCAAGACTGTCTACTGTCTTCTCTAAGTTAACACCCCATGGTCCCAGCACATATCTAATCCCCTCCTCTTAGCTCCCCTCCTTCCCAATTTCCTGATGTTCCAGCTTCCTTCCTGGACCCCTGGACTTGTCTCATGTCTTCCATTATCTCCACTACCATAGATTTCAGTGCCCCAGCCAGCAAAACTTTTCCCTGGCTCTCCATAGTCCCCGGGACGGTTCTACACTCTTCACATGTCCCACCAACTCTTGTCTGAGCTGGCCCTGCCCATCGTTCAGCCCCATCTTTGCCACTTCCCTTGTCCTGTTAACTAAATATTTGCAGTTCTTTAAAAGGAACATGTCCTCATTTTATTCTGGGCCTTTGCCCAAGCAGTCTGCTCTCAGCACACTCACAGCTCAGCCTCTCCACATAGCTGTCTCACCCCTGCAGTTGAAAATTAGATACCCTCTTTCACTTCTGATCACAGCCTGACAACTCTCTTGGCTGGAGGGGCCGGAGGATCGGTCTAGGAGTGCACCAGGCACTCCCGGGGGTAGCATTTTTCATTGCTACCACGGTAGGGGACTGAAATCATTGCCTGCTTGACCTCAGAAAATGGGAACCCTGAGAAGAAATAGCTGAAGTGCCTGGGGACAGGTGATTGGTGAAACCCCAGGTGGGTTGGCAGGGGGACCCTACCGGTCCTTGTGCAGCTTCAGGAGCCTCTTCACATCTTCTCGGCCCTTGGGGTTTGGGCCCACCTTCTCCAAGGCCTCCTTTAGGAGCCGGCTCTTCTCCAGGCCGTAGACATGAGGGGGAGCAGCCTTCGTGGCAGGGGGTGGAGGCAGTGGAGGTGGTGGGGGGATAGGAGTTTTAAGACTGCAGGGAGTTAGTGGAAAAGGTAAGTCCAAGGGACTTGGGACTTGGGAAGGAGGTGGCATGACGGGTTGGGGTGCAGAGGGTCTCGAAGGAGGGACTGAGGATTTCAAGCGAGGAGAGCATGAAGTCATTTTGGCGTCTTCAGAAGAGATGTGTTGGCAAGTCCCCAAAAGGTTTTGTCTCAGGGATAGAAATTTTAGAACCGAGTTCCACAATTTGGGAGCTGAGCAGTAGCGCTGAAAGAAGCAGAGCTAAACTTTGAAACCACAGGAACAGGAACTGGGGTTAATCCAATTCACAAGAAATCTGATGGTCAACAGGGTGGTTAAATCCAGAGTGAGATTTGTGGTCTGGGGAGGCACTGAGGTGGGTTGGGTTGCTTAGGTGCGGTTGGAGGCTTGGAAAGGTGAATTTTGCACCTCTTGTCTCATTCTCTGAGCCTGAATCTGTAAAGTCCTAGGGTCAATTTTGGGGTATGCAGACTCAGATCTGTAATGAGATGCCTAGGCAGTGAGACTTTTTTTTTTTTTTTTTGGTACCAGGGATTGAACTCACAACCTCGTGCTTGCTGGGAAGCCACTTAAGCCACTGAGCTAAATCCCCGGCCCTAGGCAGTGAGACTTACAAGCCTAGAGCTAGATGGAAAGAATTTAGATTGTGCTCCCCCCTCAGAGCCCAGGCCCGAGTAATGAACCCTGGAGCTGACCTTTGAGCCAGAGGTCAAGAGGTCAAAAAAGGACATCAGGAAAGGAAAATGGCCCAGGTGTGGATAAAATCCTAGAATCGGCAACAGGAGAAAGTCTGAGAGTGGCAGAAGGCTCCGAAGTCTACACCTAGAGTATCCGCGATACCGCGAGTTTAGGAAACGCAGTTTAGAACGTAGAGCCGCACTGCACTTCTGTGCAAAATGGCTGCCCCCGCACACCGCCTTTCATGGGTCACGAGGTAGAACTAGCAGCGCGTTCCCGCCCCTTTGACAATCACCTGACAGAAAATGTGCGGTTTCGGGGGAAGAGGTGGGTCTTCCAAACAACTGCCTCCGGAAGAGATAAGGGCGCTACTTGCATCGGGATTGGTTGGAAACTCGTGACCTTCGCTGATTGGGCTATAGGCATGGTGACGTAAGCAGTGGGGCGGGATTTTTAGAGCTGAGGCGGGAATCTCAGAATCGTTTTGATTGGTAAGCGGTCCCTGGACTAAACTTACTCTGATTGGTCGAGCTACCAAATTTCCGCGCGGGGATTGGCTTGCAGTAAGATAAAGGTGGGTCCAGGAGCGGAAACGTTGTCTGGTCTAAAGAATTTGGCTGGCGTTCCTCGGTGGACGTGCGACCCTGTTAGGTGAGTTACCTCAGTCGGGTGGCCGTTGCTGCCATAAAGGTAGGCAGAGCATTATACATGTGTTCGGACCTTTCCCTGCAACGTATGGAGAGATTTTTATTGTGGTGCGAGGTTGGGGTGTCCTAAATTTGTCCCGGCTTTCTTAACTGGCTCTTACATCCGGGTTTTTTCCTCTCCCTAACTTCGGGCGCGTGGGCCAATGACGATCGCCATTGGGGACGCTCCGCCTGCTGGTCCGGGTCAGGCATCCTGGGACTCGTAGTAAGCTGGAGGTTTCGCTCAGCACGCGGGTGGGAGAAGCAGAAACCTACGCTGCTACATACGCTTTGTTGCCCGAATTGCGCCACCCCCCATCAACCTCCGGCAATAGCATACTTTCTCTTGGAAGGAAGATATTTGACTTTAGTGGGTCAAGGGCTGGAACAGGGAATTTGGAGAAATTCAGAGCTAAAGTCGGTTTTTTCCTCCTTTAAGCCCTACCATGGCAGTTCCTGAGACCCGTCCCAACCACACTATTTATATCAACAACCTCAATGAGAAAATCAAGAAAGATGGTGAGTTCTCGGTATAGTCTGGACTCTTGATTGCCTCTTTCCAACTCTCTTAAGGTACATGCTTTTTCTCAGCCCTGTCCAGCCAAACTGCAAGAGTTGATCCCTTGGCCTTTGTACAGACAGCTTCCTGAATATTCAGCACGCCCTTAGTTCGTTTTACACTGTTCTTTACTCTGGTCACTGTCAATGGAGTAATCCTTCAGGGTTTTAGGTCATAGAACCCCTTCCCTAGGAACCCTTCCTAGCTCTCTTCCCCATCAAGCCCAGTCATTCTGCTGTCTTCGTGCAATCTCCTCCATGGCCTGTGAATTTTTTCAGGTTAGAAACTTGTGGCTGACTTGGTCGTTGCGGTGTACTCAACAGTCAGTTTATAATGGAAGTGTACGCTAGTCATGATGGTTAACACTACCTGGGGCAGATTTGTGCACTTCTATAAATCTTTTTTTTTTAAAAATAGGTACCAGGGATCGAAGTCACGACCGCGTGCTTGAAAGGCAGGCGCTTACACCACTGAGCTAAATCCCCAGCCCCACTTTTATAAATCTTGATTATATTTAATTCTCACAAACTTATAGAGGAATGCTATTATTATTCCCGTTTCTGAGACTAGAAATTTGACGCCCAGGTGGTCAATTTGCACTAGTTCACACAGCAAGGAAAGTGGTTGAGACCACAAGAATGAAATTCTTGTATGTAGTTAAAAACTCAATTCTTCAGACCATGCCTGTGATCTCAGCTACCTGGAATGCTGTGACAGGAGCATCCCAAGTTCCAGGCCAGCTTGGACAATTTAGCAAGACTACCTCAAAAGTAAAAATCATCGGCAAGGCTGAGGCAGAAATATCACTGCAAACTTAAGGCCAGCTTGGGCTATATCGTGAGTTCAGGACCAGCCTGAACTACATAGCAAGACGCTGTTTAAAAGAGCAAAACAAAACAAACAGAAAACAGTATAGCTCAGTTTGAGGCTCTGGTTTGGTCCCTAATGCCGTAAAAAACACACTCAGTTCTTGCCTAGGGATGGATTCAGCTGCGCACACCCAAAACTCAATTTTTGAAATCAGAAAGGCTTCTATTTTCTCGAGTAATTTTATCACCTTTACTGAACCTCATTTTCTGTATCTGAAAATTGGACAGTTCATACCCCCCCCCCTTTGGGGATAGAGGCCTGCTATGTATGTAGTTCGTGCTGGTGCTTTCAACTCGCTGTGTACCCCAACCACATCTTGAACTCAAAGGTAAACCTCCTGTCTCAGCTTCCTGAGTGCTAGGATTACAGGTATGCAGGAGGTCAAATTGGCTACATCCTCCTGTGGTGCTTTTTATGACACCAAGAAATTAGGGCTGAATGAATGTTAGCTCTTGTTACCTCAGGAAAATGGTCAGAAGCTTGTTGGGATTAAGTTTGAGGTTTCTAGTTAAGTTGCTGTTGAAGAAAACAAAACTAGGAATGTGAATTCTGCATGCAGTTTTAGTGATAACTGAGAGCCCAGGTCTTGCTCTGCCAAAGAAGACACCTCAGAGTAGTCAGGGCCATGATGGGGGTTGCATCGGTGTAGGGGCTATGCTGCTGCTGGGAGTCTGGAAAGGCACATTGATTTGACTTGGTAGGAAAGAGAGATTTTTGAAAAGCCTTGTGTGTAGAAGCATTAATTCCATAATTGTGAAGTAGAAGAGGAATTTTGCCCTCTACTGTTTTTGAAAGGGTCTCACTTTGTAGCCTAGGCTGGCCTTGAACTTATCTTCCACTTCCTGAGTGCTGGGATTTATATATGGTGTGTGCCACCACACGTGGCTATATTTTTTATTTTTTGAGGTACTGGGGATTGAACCCAGAGCCTTGCTCATTCTAGGTAAGCAGTCTTGCACTGAGCTACATCTCCAGTCCTTTTATTTTTGAGACAGGCTCTTGCTAAGTTGTTCATGCTGATCTCAAAACTTGTGAGCCTGCTTCCTTCGCGCTCCATGTAGCTGGAATTACAGGCATGAACTATTGCACCCAGGAAGTTCTTATTTGGGCCAGTGTGTGTAAACGTCCAAGGGTAGAAAATCATGAATGTTGTGGGAGTTCTAGTTCAGTTGAGCCAAGGTATCGAGGCCTGTAAATGGTGCAGGAGAACACTGATGGCTCGTGGGGTTTTATGGGCCTGGCAGGGGCATGGAACTCAGTTCTGAGGGTGTTGAGAAGTCATGCTGCTACCTTGTCTTTACTGTGTTCCTTGTGGAATTTCTTCCCAGTTACAGAGAGTAAATTTGAGTGGGGAAGAGGGTAAGCTGCAAAGTCAGGAGAAAGGTCCAAAACGAGGGAATAACTGAGATCTGGACTGGGTTTGATGGAGTGGAACAGGGAGAAAAAACCCAGGTATGTTCAATACCAGAAGAATTACTAGCTAAGACTGCCTTAAAACACTTTTGACGCTAATACTATTCCAAGTCGACACATATATTTTCTTTCCTTTTTGGAGAACTATCATTCGTCAAGCAGCTGCATCTCAGCCATCTTTTCTTTTTTGAGACAGGTTGACCTTGAACTTCTAAGGATCCTTCTGCCTCAGCCTCCCAAGAGCTGGATTACAGGCATGCACCACCACACCCAGTGTCAGCCAACTTTGTATAAACTGTTGCTAGCCTTTTCAAGCCTTAGTGTTTAGAGGAATCCTTTGTTTTTTTTTTATTTTTTTAATTTTTTTAATTTTTTTTATTTTTTTTATCGGTACCAGGGATCGAACTCACGACTGCCTGCTTGCAAGGCAGGCGCTTATGCCGCTGAGCTAAATCCCCAGCCCCTGAGGAATCCTTTGTTTAGCTTGAATCCCTTCTTGCTGTCAAGTGATGCAGTTTGCTGGTAGTGTATAGTGGTGCAGGGGTTCAGAAAGACTTGGATTGTGGACCTGCTTCTGTCATGTTCTTCCCAGCACCCTCAGGACTGTAGACCAGGTCTACATAATATAGACCAGTGACAAATCCTCTGAAAGAGCCCATTTTTCTCTTAGTGAAAATAGTACTGCAGTGATCTGCCTTTGGGTTGTTGTGAGAAGTTAGTGAAGTTTCTGTTCAGTGTTCGTGGGAGATGTATGTATGCCAGAAAACTGATGGACAAATCAGCTGGGCTTACAGCTCTTGAGAATAGTACCTAAGCATATGATACTAGGAGTGGAAAGTGTAATGATGAAAAGGCAGTAGGGCAAATACATGAGACGGTGTGTAGATGCAATGGTCAGAGAAGGTTCTTGGATTGGCAGCGTTATCTGCTGAGACCTGAGTAAACTAGAAGGTGGCAGCCAGGTTAACATCAGGAGAAGGATATTCCAGGTCAAGAGGACAACCAGTGCAAAGGCCCTAAAGGCGTAGGTGGTGTGTCCAGCTTGAGAAGGCAGTTCAAGATAATTGTGGGTGGAGATCTCAGCGTGTAGGCAAAAACAGGATTGGGGATGTCTGCTAGGACCACATTAATCAAGCCTGTGTCAGTATGCTGGTAACAGTGAAAGAAGTGTTAAGCCATGTGCCGTCAGTATTCCCAGGTCCTCAGGAGACTGAGGTAGGAGGATCTCAAGTTGGCAGCCAGCCTGGGCTCTACCTAGTGAGATGCCCCCATCTCAAAAAACGAAAGTGCTTGAGTGTGTTAAGGACTTACTATGTACCACATGATATTCTGAGCCCTTCGTGCGTAGGTGTTCCTCACAGCAGCTTTATGGGCAGGTGTGATGACTGTGCATGTGCTAGAAGAGTACAGTTCACCTTTCGGGTAGTTCCTGCCTGTTCCTGTTGTTGTGGGATCTTGAGAGATTACTGACTTGTGGCTTTCTGGGTATTGTCACTTGGCTGGTAGCCTCCTATCTGGGTTTTACTTCCTCTGAAAACAGTTTAAGCCCCCAATATGGTGCCAAAGCTACTGGTCCCTATTGGTCTTCTCCTTCCCCATTTGCAGAGCTGAAGAAGTCCCTATATGCCATCTTCTCCCAGTTTGGCCAGATCCTGGATATCCTGGTGTCACGGAGCCTGAAGATGAGAGGCCAGGCCTTTGTCATCTTCAAGGAGGTCAGCAGTGCCACCAACGCCCTGCGCTCCATGCAAGGTTTCCCCTTTTATGACAAGCCCATGGTAAGGATTGTGGGTGTGGAGATTGTGGATTCTTGTACTTGTGTGTATGTGCACATGCATTTGAGGAGACGGGCTGCGCCTGAATCTCCTGTCACTGTAGTCGTACCCTGAGGGTGGTACTTTATCTTGCTATTTTTTTGGTATTTACTTTTCCTTCAACCAAGAGTATGGGAACACACATTGACTAAAGGATCCCCTTGCCCTGCCCTTCCAGGCTCATAATCGTATGGGAGAAGGACAAGCAGAGAGAGAGATCAGGACCAGGACCAGGATGAGGGTAGCACAGAGAGCTAGGGAAGTTTAGGGGAGATACCTCACCCAGTTCATGGGTGGGAGGTGGTCGGGAAAGCATAGCCTTAAACATGGCAAATGGTAGGCTAGGAAGCTAGAGTTATCTTGAGAGTAGACTTCATTCTAGTGACCATGCTGGGAGCCACCAAAGGGTTTAAGTAGGTGCCTCTGGCTATTGGGTGGAGTGGATTGGAGGATGGGGGCTTAGTGGCCAATCCAGGGTGAGGCTGGATCATGCTTGGAGGTGGGAGGGCTTGGGGCTGGACCTGGCAGAGCCTTAAGATGGAGGGGAGGATGTGCTTTGGATATTCCCAGAGGCCAGGTGGATGCCGAGGGGATTTGTGTGGTCTGTGGGAGGAGAAGAGTGGGTTAATGGTTTTGCTCTGAACTAAATTCCTGATGGACTGCTGACAGAGATCTCTGGGCCTTTTCCCTCGGTGCCTCAGTTTTAAGTTTCGTCTGGTTGGAATACGTCACTGCATCAACTCCTGGGCTAAGTGATGACGGGCCAGGCAGGTCACCTCCATGTAGAGTTGGGTCCCATGGGAGGCAGGGGGCTCCAGGAAGAGCTAGATACCTGTCATCTCCCTCCACCTCTGGGTATAGTAGACTGCTATTGCCACATCTTCAAGGTACTTTTTTTAACTATCTGGGAATTGACTTTTTTTGTACCAGGAATTGAACTCAGGGCCTTGCACTTGCCAGGCAGGCCCTGTGCTGCTGAGCTATATCCCTGGTCCAGGAAAAACCATAAATCATAATCACCATGGTGTCGCACACCTGCAATCCCAGCACTCAGGAAGCTGAGGCAGGAGGATTGCCATGATTTAAAGAGCAGTCATAGCTACATGGCAAGACCCTGGCTCAAAAAGAAATAAAACTTTTGTGTATGCCCCCCTCTCCACCTGCCCCCCCATGCCCAGTAACTCCTTGGAGCACATCATAAACTTGAGTGTGTATAAATTTTGTCAGAAAGTCTTGTCAGCCCTACCTTGAAAAGATTTAGTTGCCTGCTTCTTATTCCTCCCTGCTGCTGGCCTGGTCCTAGCTACCACCTTCCTCCATCTGGGCAGTGGCAGTGGCCTGTTGCTTGGCCTTCTGCTGCATTCTCCACACCATGCCACATTGTTCCTTTTGAGACATGAGTAAAAGCCCACCATTCTCCTGCTCACAACACACCACAGCTCTCAGCATCTTAGGAAAGACGGAGTCCATGCCAGGGTCCCCTGTTTTTGTGACCTTAGTCTCCCTGCTGTTTCTGGAGCACACCATGTAGTTCTTTGCATGGCTGTTCCCTGTGCCACGAGACTTTTTACCCCAGTTGTCCTTCTTTACCCATTTGTACTTCTGCACAAATGCTGCCTCAATGAGCCCTTTCCTGGCCACCTTGTCTGAGAAGTTCACTTCTCAACATTTCATATCCCCTTTTCAGTTCATGCTTCGCTTTGTTCATTACCATACCTCCTACTCCAAGTAAGTGCCATTTGGCAGGGCTTTTGTCTGTTCTGCTTGCTGCTGTGCTCCCAGAGACTGGAATGGAGCCTGCAACAGTGGGTCCTCCATAGAGGGCCGGGTGAAGGAGATTCAGGTAGACCCCTCTGCATGGCGCCAACACTATGTGTCAGGCACTGCACTTGAAATTGATTTACTCCTCACAGTAATCTTTCGAAATGGGAAATTTCATAAGCCTCATTTTATAGATGAGGAAGTTGAAGCCAAATGTTTTCTTTTTCTTTTTTTGGAGGGGGAGGGATAGTGTTGGAACTGAGCCCAGGACATTATGGATGCTAGGCCAACACTTTTGGGTAAGGTCTGATTTTTGGACTCATACAGTTTGGCTCTGAATTCTACTCCCTAATCCTGTGCTTTCTTTGATAGCGCATCCAGTATGCCAAGACCGACTCGGATATCATTGCGAAGATGAAGGGTACTTTTGTGGAGCGGGACCGCAAGCGGGAGAAGAGGAAGCCCAAGAGCCAGGAGACGCCATCTGCCAAGAAGGCTGTACAGGGTGGGGCGGCAACCCCTGTGGTGGGAGCTGTCCAAGGCCCTGTCCCGGTGAGCCAAGGCACAGACACTTCTCTTTTGCCACCAGGCTTCCCTTAGCGTGACTGGCAATGGGGGCGGAGTGGGGAGAATTCACTGGGGATTCAGACCCCACTTCTTTTTCCTTTCTCTTACTGATGTCTCTTTTTTTTTTTTCTTACTGATGTCTCTTGTTTTGGGGGTGGAGGACTAAATGGCTGGATGGTGATGTCTCCACTTGAAATTTCCCATTCTCTCCCTGCTGCTTAATATTTCTGGAAGTCTGTCTTTTCTTTGTCTTTGGTCTGGCATCTTTCTTCAACCTTGATTTTGTTATGTGTCTTTTAAATCAGTGTCCATGTAGGAAATCTAAGAATCTAACCATTAAGTTTATTGTTATTATCATTACTTTTTACTTATTTATTTTTTTCGTACCAGGGATTGAACTCACAACCTTGTGCTTGCAAAGCAGGTGTTTATGCCGCTGAGCTAAATCCCCGGCCTGTTGAAATGGGTCTTCTAATCTTTTGTGTGTGTGTGTGTAACTGTTAAAATTAATGAGTGACTTCAGTATGGAAAAGTTAGTAGATACAAGATCAATATGAAAAAAAGAGTTCCGTTTCTATATATTAGAAACAGGCGAGTAGAACTCATGTTGAAATGAAGCACTGAGGAGTAAATCTAACAAAAACTGCAAACTGCTGCATTGACACAGTAGCTATGCTGGAGCAATTAGAGACCTCAGCAGTGGGTAAAATGGTAAGGTTCAGGAGTTGATGATGTTCTGATGCTGTGAGAGTAGGAAGGTGGACCAGCAGGGCAGAGCAAAGGGCCTAGAAGCAGCTGCGGATACTGGTTGATGTATGACCAATGTATGACTGTCCTAGTTCTTGTTTTTCTCCTGAGTTGATAGGGAAATGGATCTGTAAGGGTAAAAATTTTACCTCATAGTGAATATAAGAGTAACTTGAGCTGGTTGATCTGAGTGTGACACTAAAAGGTTGTAGAAGGAAACAGGGCTCAGTACAAAAGATGGCTGAAGTGGACCCACCCTTTCCAGCTGTGCATTTGCATGTGTGACTCTTATGGGCTTCACAGCTCCCAGACTGGACTCATGTTGCTGGAGCTGGCAGTAGTCTCCACGTTGCTGCTGGGCTTTGCCACTGTTAGTGCTCTTCTCTCCTGTGTCCACCCTTTTTTCTATATTTAACTCCTCCAATTGGGATTCTGGCTCTGGCTGAGCTGTGTACCATCAAACTGTCTTTCCACTTTTTCTTACAACCATTTCTTTCTGCACCTGCTCCTACTATCTCTTCCCATCTTTGCCTTCCACCCTCCGCCTCCACCCCCATCCCCACCCCACCCCCGACAGTGCTCAGCATCAAACCTAGAGACCTGCACTTGCTAGGCAAGCATGCTACATTGAGCCACATCAGTAGTCCCTGTCTGTTTCTCCCTAGGTATCTGGGTGTCTCTCTCTTTCTCTCTCTTTTTTTTAACTTTTATTTGTTTGATTGAATTTTTTTTTTTTTTTCCCTGAGACATGGTTTCACTATGCATTCAGACTGGCCTTGAACTCACTTTGCATCCTTGTTTGGATTACAAGTGTGCATTACCCTGCCTGGCTTAGCTTTTGCTTTTTTAGAAGCACAAGTAGAGTATGTATCTTAGTGTATGTTTCTGTGCCTTTAAGCTTTGGTGTTTTTTATGCAGTCTTACCTAAAAGTTGGAGCATGTTCTGATTTTTATACCTTAAATTACGTTTTCTTAGTTTCTTTTTTGGGGAGTTGTACTGGGGCTTGAATTCTGGGCATTTTCTTTTATTATTATTTTTTATTTTTTGGAGAGAAGGTCTTGCTAAGTTGCCCATGGGAGGCTTGAACTTCCACTCCTCCTTCCATGTCCCTCATTGCGGGGGTTGCAGGTGTGTGTGCTCTTAGTTTCCATGTCCCCCTTGAAACCTAGGACTGTTTTGCTCCACCCAGCACTCAGGTTGTTTTTCTTGCCTCTCCAAGCCTGGTCTTTGACCTGTTGTCTCATCTGTTGGGTTTCCTTTAAATGGCCTTTGCTCTACCTCTTGTGGAGACCAGAACCTCGCTGCCTCCTACCTGATGTGTGTCACTCTTACCCTCTCTCTCCACAGGGAATGCCACCAATGACTCAGGCTCCCCGCATCATGCACCACATGCCGGGCCAGCCACCCTACATGCCACCACCTGGCATGATCCCACCTCCAGGCCTTGCACCAGGCCAGATTCCCCCTGGAGCCATGCCCCCACAGCAGCTTATGCCAGGGCAGATGCCACCTGCCCAACCTGTAAGTATCTAGTGCCCTTAAGGTCTCATAAATGGAGTATGATATTAGAAAGGGACTCTTGTAGATTGGGTGGTCTGGGCAGTCCCCTGAGAAGGTGATACTGGAGCAGAGTGTCCTGAAAGGTGAGCATATAGCAGTGGAGTTGGGTTGTGGGGCAGAGAGGAATCGACATGTTTCTTGGAGATCTGGAAGTTTGGAGGGAGATGGGAGCAGTGGCCAGCATCTAGATTTATTTCCGACTGCGCACATTCTTGTGTACCAGGCCCTGCTTTGCACTCAAGGAATATAGCAGTGGCCAAATAGAAAAATGTCTGATCTATAGTCTATGAGGGCATGGGAGTACAGGTAGCCTGGTAACGTGTGTAGCTGGTGGAAGAGCTAGGTAGAGGTCCGAACAGAGAGAGGGAAGTGGAGCACCAGGGAACATTGTGGATCTCCTAGATCGGCTAGACTTGGGCTGCTGTGCTAATGGGCTGGCCTTCCTTCCTGGCAGCTCTCCGAGAATCCACCAAATCACATCCTATTCCTCACCAACCTGCCAGAAGAGACCAACGAGCTCATGTTGTCTATGCTTTTCAACCAGTAAGTAGAGGCTGTATGGCTGATCACATGAGGGAGTGGTGGCCAGAACATGTCACCATGAGAATGGGCCCTAAGATTGTGCTGGGAGAGCCCTGAACTGGCTTAGGCTTGGTAGGAGGGACAGTGACTGAAGGTGTGAAAGGATAGAGAAGGAGAAAGCTGTGGCTGTGCCCATGCCTGTGGGAGATGTGGTGAGGGAAAGGTTACTGTGGTTCGGGCATGCTGGCCGTCATCAGTTTTTGTTGGAGAGGGGATGTCCAGGCTCTGAGCTTCATTTTTCCAGTCTTTAAAATGGAGAAATGTGAGCCAGGCATGGTGGTGCACACCTGTAATTCCAGTACTCAGAAGGCTGAGACAGGAGGATTACAGCAAGTTCAAGGCCAGCCTGAATTACACAGTGAGACTCTGTCTCAAAACAAAGATGGGAGATGCAGCATATGGTGTATGTAAAACAGTAAGATACTGCGTGCTGGGTAAACTGGCAAAATCAGCATGTACCTGTGGGAGGTATTGACAGGAACTCTTGTTGTGCCTTGCTGATGGGACATAGGTATGTGCAGTCATGTGTATAGAGACTGGAGTGTAGAGTATGGATGCAGGTAAGTTCACCTGGTTGTACTTGTAATTATATGTCCTATAGAAATTTTGTGTCCCCTGCCTCAAGACAGAGTCTCACTTTGTAGTTCAGATTGATACTGAACTCATCAGCCCAGGCTGCTTTGAACTGGAAGTGGTTTTTTTGCCTCAGCCTTCCTAGTGCGGAGATCATAAGCATGTGCCACCATACCCTGCTGCATGGTTCTTTATATCACTGAGAGGATTTTTTTTTTTTTTTTTTTTTTTTTTTGAGACAAAGTATCACTGTGTAGTTGGGACTGGCCTTTATTAGGTAGCTCAGGCTGGCCTTGAACTCAAAGTGACCCCCCTGCCTCAGCCTCCCAAGTGCTGGAATTACAGGTGTGCGCCACCACCTTCAGCTTCAGAGAGATTGAATAAAGTATAAAACAACTTGTGTAACATGTCCACAAAACAGTACATATTTTATGAAAACAACGATGGAAAATGGTGCCCAGTAAACATGAGGGTTGCCTAATGGGAAAGGCAGTAAGGAACGAGAAGAAGCAAATTAAAGACGCAGCATGTCATGAAAGTGGGTATAGTGAGCCAGGTATGGTGGCACGTGCTGAAATCCTAGCACTCTGGATGCTGAGGCGGGAGGGTCACAAGTTCAAACCCAGTCAGGACTACGAAAGGTAGTGAGACCCTGTCTGGAAAACCTTAGACAGTAGCAACAATAAAAATGAATATAATACTTCTGGATCCAGAGGTGGGCTGTGATGGAAGGATAGGGCTTTCATCTTGATCTAGTTTATGGTTGTAGGGGTGGATTCAATTTTTATATTAGACTTTCAGTTTATCACTGGGTATATTTTGGGTGGGATGGGAGTTAAGCATCCTGTCCTCCCTGCTGGGTGCCAGAATGTTAGGGATGCGTGTGCTGCATTGGGTCCCTGAGGTCTGTGGCTCCTTCTCTCAGGTTCCCTGGCTTCAAGGAGGTCCGCCTGGTGCCTGGGCGACACGATATCGCCTTCGTGGAGTTTGACAACGAGGTGCAGGCAGGAGCTGCTCGCGATGCCCTGCAGGGCTTTAAGATCACTCAGAACAACGCCATGAAGATTTCCTTTGCCAAGAAGTAGTGCCTTTTCCCCAGGCCTGCCCCTGCCCCTGCCCTGGGAATCACCCCTCCCCTCCCTGAGTCAGTCCCTGAAGGTAAGTCCCACTTTGGGGGCCTTCTTGGAGCCGTGTATGAGTTGCGTGGTCGCCACACAGCATTGTACCCAGAGTCTGGCCCCAGACATTGCACCTGGCGCTGTTAGGCTGAAATTAAAGTGTTTTTTGAGGTGTGTTTTTTTCACAATCATTTGTTTTATTTTTTTGTCTTTTGTGGTTCCTTCACTCTATATCAGCATATCCTGGGAGTTTGGACTTCTTGGTACTTTTAGATTTGCAGCCTCGGGAAAATGTATCATAAGTGTAGTAGTGCTGTTCAAACTCAAACCATATTTATTGCTTTGGCAGTTTTCTGTTTTGTCCCAAATTGGGATTAAGGGCAGGAAATAGAAACTAAGGGGCTACCAGGTGCAGTTAGGCAGGTTGTGCACTGCATAAGGTTGCCCCTTTAAGGGAAATCTCACTCTGTCGGATGTTACTTCCTGCCAGGGTTCCAAGCCCACTCTTGTTTCTGCTTTACCCTGTGTCCATCCCCACCCCCCTTCATTACTGAGGAATGTCTGTTAGAATTGATGAAGGAGGGGCTGGGATATGGCTCAGTGGCACAGCACCTGCCTAGAAGTGATAAAGGTGTACAGCACCCAGTGCAGCCTTTCACCTTTGTGGTGTGACGGCAGAAGAAAGGCATTGCCACCTTCGACAAACAGGCGGTGTTACTACAGGTTACAGAGAGATGAGTGGAGGCGTGTCACCCGCTGTGCTGGGAGCCAGGGGGACAGCAGCTACCGTGGACAGGGGACAGCTGGTGCATGGCTACCATGGTATGCCAGTCCTGATTTCCACTCTGGAATTCCATTATCCCATGGGCAGTTAACCTCTCTTCTCCGAGCTTCCTTTTCTTCCTTGGTAGAGGAATGTCTCAGAGGCTGAGGAAGGATAATCAGCATGAGTTCTAGGGTAGCCTATACTACAAAGTGATATCCTGACTCAAAGAAAGAAAAAGAAGGAATGTCTCGTTCATACCATAAGATTGGTATTCATTGTCCTCTGGCGTGTGTGCACGCACACCCCAGGTGCTTGGAAGCACTTTAATAAACTTCAGGGAGAGGGTATGTAATGGTGAATGAAATAGCCAAGCTAATTTCAAATGCTGTGTTCTAAGAACGAAACTGCTGTGTGAGCCGGGGATTTAGCTCAGTGACACAGTGTCTGCCTGGCAAACATGAGGTCCTGAGTTCGAGTCCTTGTACCAAAAAAAAATGCTGTGAAATGGTACGGCTGGGAAGAGTCATGGGTGTTGAAGAGCTCAGCTCTGAAAATATCAGTCAGGACTCACTAGAGTAATTTTATATACGTACTTAAATACACGTATGTATAATATGATTACAAGGTAAGCACACAGTGACCACCTGCAGAGTCAGGTGTTGCCAGGTACACAAGGGCCAGCTCTGCTGATTGCCGAATGATCCAATTGCAAAGATGGAAGCCTGGAACTGTCTCTCGATCCTGTTGGAAGCTGAAGGGTCTGAGCTGGAAGCCTGGAGACAGAAAGCCCAAGGCAATGGTAAAGATGAGCTCTGAAGAAACAAGAGAGACTTCCTTCTTTACCCCCTTTCTTTCCATTCAGGTTATAGACCTATTGGTGTCATTCACACCCAGGGGTGGGTCTGTCTTCTGTGAGTCCATTTGGCCACACCCAAAACTAGGCTGATCCAATCAGTTGGGTGTTTATTGCTCATTGCCACAGTACTTAACTATCAAAAGGTGCAGGTGAGGAGAGCTCCTTATGCTCTAGTGAGTGCTGGGGTAATAGCCATGGCTCTAGCTGGCTCTTTGACCCTGACACTCCCTGACACCAAGCCTGTGTGTGTCCACCCTCTGCCCATCAAAAAAAAGTTCTAACCTGGCAGCTGAGAGGTCAAGGTTCTTAGGAGAGATGGTGCTGTGGAAAATAGCCCTCTGCCACGTGGGTCTCCATCTGAAGCAAGTTTGCAGGTGAGGCAGGAGTTCAGACTCCACTAGTCTTATTTTATTTTATTTTAATTTAATTTAATTTTATTTTATTTATTTTATTTTATTTTAAGAAAGCAAAACAAGGGTAGAAATAATACAGAATTTCAAAAAAAAAATAAATCACTAGTTGATAAATTACATATTGTCCTCTTAGAAATAGTTAAGTTATAAAATTAAAGCATGCAAAGTGGACATTCGAACAGTGAGAGTGCAAACAATTCTGTTCAGCCATCCAACAAAAACTTAGTAATATGGTTATCAATGCTACACACTTAAAAGTACATGTGGTTATATACTTTAGAGCACTTTCCCTCTTTTTAAAATAGCAGTTACACATTTTGGGTTTTATTACTCTTACAGTTCTTATTTTTACACTAGGGATACAGTGTTATATTTATAAATACGATTATGTCACTTATGATCCACCAGTCTTTTTTTTTTTTAACAGTGAACCACACATCAGTTTATTGGCATCATTAATTTATGAACAGGACAGTATTTTTTTTCCCCCATAAAGTGACATGCATTTCAATCTGTTATAACATGTACCCACATATCTTCTGGGTGAAAATGTAGCATTTCAAGCTCTAGCCAGGGTTGATTATTCTTTTTTCACTTTCACAATTATGCTGCTGCCAGAAGTCTTCTCTGCATTTGCTTTGAATTCTGTCTTCAGGGCATCCCTCACTGCCTTTGCACAGATCTGGGAGTATCGAATGTAGCTGAGTCTAGCCTGTCGCCAGTAGGCCACCATGATGTCGCGAGAGTGGGCGCGTCACACCGAATCTCGAGGAAACGGCTATGTCAGGTCTGTCAGGAGGCCCAGCAGCAGGCTCCACCAGTCTTTTATACTGACCTTGGCAAGTAACTGAATGCTGAGCCTCTTGTTTCTTTTTTTTTCCTTTTTTGTAAGTCATTGTCTCACTATGTAGTGCAGGCTGGCCTTAAACTCACTGTGCAAGCTTGGCATGGTGGCACATGCCTGTGATCCCAGGAGGATCGCTGCAAGTTTGAGACCAACCTAGGTTACAAAGTGAGCTCAAGGCTTACTGTTACGGATTGAGAACTGGTGGTCAGCTTAACGCCAGCTGGATTACATCACTGTGGTGCTGAGCGGAGATGTTTCACCTGAAGAAAGCTGCCAGCATAAATGGAGACATGGAGAAGAAGAAAGAAGAGCGTTGGGGCATTGAGGCATTAGTGCATTGAGGCGTTGGGAGGTCTCCTATGAGTTGCTGTTTGAGCCCTTAGGTTCTGCTGGAGAAGCTCTAGTCCTCACATCGAGCATTGCTTCCTGGCTCCAGAGGAGAAGATGTGTGCTGCTTGGTTCCAGGATGAACTCGTCACGCTGGCTTCCTGGCATGTACTCAACTATGCTTGTCGTCGGAGGAGCTCGGGGCCTCCGTGTCGCTGAGGATGGCTGTAGTGCTTTCAGGACAGCCCTGGTCTTTGTTGTGAGTGTGACTTCTCGGCTCCAACGTAAAACGCTCGACCTATCAGCACAGCTCCTTCACCCTGCTGGCACAGACTTCCTAGTTTCCACTGCTGACCTTTGGGCCTTCCCGGCACGGATCCGTAAAAGAGACTGGTGTTGGGCCGAGGATTTAGTTCAGTGGCTTAAGCGCCTGCCAGTGAGAGGTCGTGAGTTCGATCCCCCGTACCAAAAAAAAAAAAAAAAAAGACTGGCGTGAGTCCTTGTGGGCTCTAGACCTCCAGTTGGACTCGTGGGA
Source organism: Dolichotis patagonum (assembly GCA_004027295.1). Lineage (NCBI taxonomy): Eukaryota > Metazoa > Chordata > Mammalia > Rodentia > Caviidae > Dolichotis > Dolichotis patagonum. The sequence goes on from PVJX010006624.1 coordinate 27,802, forward strand.
GGCATTGTCATGAGCTCTGGGTCTTTATCGGGGCTCATGTGGGACAATGCTGTGGGATTTAGGCCCTTGACTAAATATCCTATGTCTTTGGTGTTGTGAATAGATTTCTTGCATTTTCTTATGTTAACTCTGGGTGATCATAAAAATATTATAAACTCCATGTCCTGATTCTAATTGTTCTCTGTATAACCCCTGACTATAACACTTACTTTGAACTGCATAGTGAGACCCTGTTTCAAGAAAAGGAAAACGAAACAAAAAACTACCCTTACTATGTAACATGGAAAGCTGAGGCAGGTGGATCACCATGAGTTCCAGTCCAGCCTGGGCTGTACATAGTTCAAGGCCAGCCTGAACTACATAACCAGACACTTATCTGAAAAACAAAAAAACACTAGCCCAGGCTGGCCTTGAATTTGTGGCGTTTCGCCTGCCTCCGTCTCCTGAGTACTGGGATTACAGGTTTGTGCAATCATACCTGGGTGAGCCTGAGTTTTCTCAGCAAGACATGAAAGCTGAAGTGGCGGCATTGCAGCGTGGTTAGGGAAGTGCAGAGCTGAAGTGATCCCCCAAAGACCTGTAGTTCGTGAGCATCTAGTGGAAGTGCAAAGTCCTTGGGTGGGAGTGAGCTCAGTGTTTGAGAACTAGGGAAAAGGGAAGACCCCAGGGATACCATTCACTTCACATATAGTACAGTTGTGTTTTGTGGTAGCCCTGCTCGTGTGGCTGCAATACAGCGGGAGAGAGGATACAGGGTGGGCTTTGGAAGCAGGCCACCTCGTGCATATTTGACATTTGGTTGTGGCAGACAACCTCTAAGATGGCTTCTAGAGGTCACCCTCTGGTGTTCAGTCTTAACAAAATCTTGGAGTGTGATCTGGACCTAGCGTCCCAGGTCAGGTGACTGTAGCAGTGTTTCCTTTTTCTGCAGGGAATATGTTCCAGGGCCCCAACTGCATGCCTGAAGCCACAGAGAGTACCCAGATAAATGCCTTTTCCATTTTAACTAAGCATTTGTCACATGCTAAGCCTGGAACTTTTGCAGTTTGAGGTTTGACAGCAAAAGTAGAACTTTTTTTTTTTTTTTTTTTACAATTTCACAGATAAAAGATTCACTTCCTGTAGAGCTTAGCAACCTCAGCCTGTGATTGTTTTCTGTCCTCAGTAAGTTGAAAACTCAATTTTTACTTAATGAATTTTACAACTTCCCTTCAGCATATAGGAACTGGAAGCATCACCACACTTAAGTTTTGGGGTCCTTTAAAGAAGGGTGACCTGAACACAACCTGGGAATTTTGTCACAGTCAGTCTGATGAGATGGCTCCTTCTGTGCAGGTGGTGTATGCAGCATGTGTATGATGGACAAAGGGCTAATTCATTTAGGCCAGAGGAGTGAGAGGGAGCAAGATTTCATCACAGTATTCTGAATAGCATGCCAGTTAAAAAGTCATTTATTTCAGGAATTTTTCATTTAATATTTTCAGACCACGGGTAACACCATAAAGTGAAACCATGGATGGGAAATTACCGTGCAGCAAAAATAACGCGGATGTCTCTCCCATGACAGTATTACAAAGACTGGCGCATTTCTTGCTTTGGTGGAGCCAGCTGCCTGGTAGTGGCTGTCTGTGGAGATAAGGTGGGGCAAGGAGCTGGGAAGGTTCCTGCCCACAGGCAGGGAAGGACGTGTGCTGAGCAGCTGAGTTGAGCGCTTCAGCCTCAGCCTGTGAATTTGGAAGCAGGCTCTCCCCCGTCCAGCCTTCAGCAGAGACTGCAGCCCTGGTTGATGTGTTGGTTGAAGTCTGGTAGGAGACCTTGAGCCAGAGGCACTCAGCCAAGCGGGGTCCAGATTTCTGACCCACACAAATGCTGGTAATTAATTGGTTTTAAGCTATGTTTTGAAATAATTGTACAGAGAGGGTAAGTTGGACTTTGGGAAATGAGCTCGTTTCTTTAACATGACTTCATTAACGGTAGGGGGCCACAGTCCCACAGATAATTATTGAGTTGTCTTGTTTCATTTCGTTTCGTTTCTTTTCTTTTCTTTTCTTTTCTTTTCTTTTCTTTTCTTTTCTTTTTTTTTTCCTTTCCTTTCCTTTCCTTTTTTCCTTCCTTCCTTCCTTCCCTCCTTCCTTCCTTCCTTCCTTCCTTCCTTCCTTCAGGCAGGCCCTCTCACTGTGTAGTTCAAGCTGGTCTTTGATTGATTGATCATTTGTTTTTTGAGACAGGGTCTCATTGTGTAGTCCAGGTTGGCCTTGAACTCTCCTAGGGTAGTTCACACTGGTCTCAAACTTACTGTGATTCTCCTACCTCAGCCTCCCAAGTGCTGGGATCGCAGACATACACCACCATGCCTAGCTAATTATTTTTTTTTAAGTAATTTTTTTTTTTTAATAGGGATCAAACTCATGACCTTGCGCTTGCCAGGCAGGCTCTTTGCTGCTAAGCTATATCCCCAGGCCTAACATAATCATTTTTTAAAATGTTTCAAGTGGAAAGTTAAGCATTTATGAACAAAGACACCAGCATACTAACCTCTTATATTTCCTTATTCCAACTTACTGCCTTGTGGCCAGAGTTTTTCAAGCATTTACCTTTCACTTTATTTCTCCAAGTTTTCAAATTATTTTGAAGCAAATGCCAGACATTCAATGAACTCAGCCCTATTTTCCTAAAAACTATAATGCCATAACCATGTCTAAAATAGCAAGGTTAATCCAAAAATGGGTATCTGAGATGAATATACACTTCTCAGATGAAGAAACACAAACAGCAAATAAATGTGAAAAAAAATGTTCAACATCACTGGTCATTCGAAAAATGCAAATTAAAACAACACTGAGATTCCACCTCACCCCAGAAAGAATGGCTAGTATCAAAAAATCAATCAATAGCAAATACTGGTGGGGCTGTGGGCTGTGGGGAAAAAGAAACCCTTCTCCACTGTTGATGGGAGTGTAGACTGGTACAACCACCATGGAAATCAGTGTGGAGATTCTTAAAAAACTAGGATGAGAGGTCCCATTTGATTGAGATACTGGATATTTCGTTTCTAGGTATCTTCCTAGAAGAATTAAAAACATCAGCTGGGCGTGGTGGCACACTCCTGTAATCCCAGCACTTGGGAGGCTGAGGCAGAAGGATCATTGCAAGTCCAAGACCAGTCTGGGCCCAAAGGCCAAGGCCAGTCTGAGCCACATAGCAAGACCGTATCTCAAAAAGACCAAAAAAGAAACAAAAAAAAGAAAAATATCACACTACAGTAATGTATGTGCATCCATGTTTTTGTGTTTTTGAGATAGCAGTTCAGGCTGGCCTTGCACTCACTTTGTAGACCAGGTTAGTCTTGAACGTGCAACGACCCTCCTGCCCTAGCCTCCCGAGTGCTGGGATTACAGGAATGTGCCACTATATCCAGTTTGTAATAGCTAGATCTTGGAAACAACCTAAATGGCCATGGACTGAGGAATGGATAAAAAAGATGTATTTTTATATGTTGGAGTACTACTTAGCCATAAAGAAGGATAAGCTAGACTTTTATAGGTAAATGGATGCACCTTGAGACCATACTTATAAGTGAAATAAATCAGACATGTGTGTAAACACTGCATTGTCTCACTGGTGTCAGAAGCTGGAACAATATATGTACACGTATGTATAAATATATACACACACACACACACACAATACACAATGTATATGCCATTGTTACTCCCTAATTATTGTTTCAAAACTTAAAATAGATTTGAAAAAAGTTTTAAAAAGTAATGAACCACAAAAAACAAAAATAAATAAAATAGGGTTTTTGTTTGTTTTGCTTTTGGTACTGGGGATTAAACCCAGGCCTTCCTGCATCCTAGGCAAGCCTGCTACACTAAACTACATCCCCAGCCCATTCTGCTTTTTGTATTTTAAATTTTGAGACAGGATCTTGTTAAGTTGCTGGGCTGGGCTCCTGCTTTAGCATCCTGAGTTGCTAAGATTACTGGCAGACTGCCACCTGGCTTGGCTGAAAAAAAAATTTTTTTTCTAGTACTGGGGGTTGAACTCAGGGCCTTTGCACTGAGTTAGACTCAGCCTTTTAAATTTTTGTTTTTTTTTTTCTTTTTTTGGTACCAGGGATCGAACTCATGACCTCACGTTTGCAAGGCAGGCGCTTAAGCCACTGAGCTAAACCCCCGGCCCAGCCTTTTAATTGTTGAGACAGCTTCTCCTTAAATCACTTACATTGCCCAAGCTGGATTTGAGTTTTCCTTCCTCTAGCCTCAACCTCTTAGACTGCTGGGATTACAGGTAGGTGCTACTATACTCAAAAATAGTTTTTTTAGTTGGTTTGTTTTGAGATAGGGTCTCGATATGTAGCCTAGACTGGCCTTGAAGTTGTGATTCTCCTGCCTCAGCCCCCAGAGTGCTGAGGTTACAGGCATATGCCACCATGCTCAAAATAGTTTTTAAACACCCCTGGATACCTGATTGGTATTGAGATCTTCAAAGTTTGTATATACATATTTCTGTATGCATTATCAGAAGCTAACAAATCCCCAACTGAAACATTGATACCTTTCAGGTCTTTATAGACTTTTTTTTTTTTTTTTTTTTTTGTGCCGGGGATCAAACTCATGACTTTGAGTTTGCCAAGCAGGCACTTATGCCACTGAGCTAAACCCTCGGCCCTCTTAATAGACTTTTAAAAATATTTATTTTTTGAGGCAGGATCTTACTGTAATTCAGGCTGGCCTTGAATTTATTTCTTTTTTTCTTTTTTTGGTTGGGGGTGTTGTAAACCCAAATATCGAGTTCAGTCATCCAAGTATTGTTAATCCTCTTTCTAGTTTTCCTCACATTCCGAAAAGTTATATTTGTAATCCCATTGAGAGTCATTGGAATTCCAGCAAGTTAATTCCAATCTACCACCATCAATGCAACCCATGGTGACAGTAAAAACAACAAGACATATTCCAAGTTAAGGGCAGCCGAGGGGTCCTAAATCCAATTCCTGTGAGGACATGCGGACAGAGGCCCTGATCCTAAGCCTCTCCCAGAATTTATTATCTTGTGAAGAAGGGAGGTGGCTCAAGGATGAGAGACAGTGAGGATGGCGGGGAATTATGTGAGTAACTTGAGCTGGCTGACCAGGTGCAGATTGACATCTCTGTAAATTGCAGAGATAAAGATATGTAGAAGGATCAATTTACATAATACAATTTAAGTAGCAATGGGATTGTTTTGGGGGCTATCATTTTGGTTTTGATATGCAAACTCTTGTACCCTGGGGGGTCATAGCCTCTTATCTTGAGGCTCTACCCAGTTGGCATTCCCAGAGCAATTTACTGTAACATCTTGAGTACTCATCTCCTGTACCTATCTGTATTGTATGGAGAACACTATGCGGAGGAAACAGGACTGTCTGTGGCTACAGAGACTGCATGTTAGCACCTGGACTAGCCTTATCTGCAATGCTTAGAGTTAATTGAAGAGAGAAGGAAATACCCTAGCCAGCTTTTTCATATCAGTATAAGGAAATGAGTCTCCATATAATCAAAATCACAGTAATTGTTTTGGATTCAAAGGGAGTCACTGGAGTTGTCTCCCACAGGGGGAGCTGTGGTAGGTTCTATCTATAGATTTCAGGATGATCCTGAGCTCACTGAATAGCCCCGGCTGACCGCCAATTCACGGTCATCTTCCTCAGCTTCGTTAATACTGGGGTTACCAGTGTGCACCATCATGCCTGACCTTTTATTTAATAGCGCCTTCAAAGGTGAAGAGTATCCACTCAAATTGATAGAATATATTCTTAGTGTATGCACTGTAATTCTTTGCCTTTATTACTGTCCTAATTTTGAGGACAAGGAAGGTGGAACTGTGTGGCCTGGGGGATGAACAGTGAGCCAGGACATTCCCTAGCCCAAGGCCCAATATGGAATATTCACTCAGTACCTGTGGGCTGGGGCAGTTCTGGTAATCAAAAGGCTGCCTTGTTCTCTTCCTCAGCACAGGAAATTCCAAGGTGGTTTTCCATACTAGCTCCTCTGGTTCTGTCCCAGGAGGGGAGAACGGAGGGGCCTGAATACCTAAGCTGACTCAAGAGAAGATGAAATCAAATATCTCGAGCTATTTGTCTGGGCCTCTGATTGTCCAGGGGGTGGCTGTCCCTTAGAATGGCTTGGGTTGCTTTAGGTCTGTCTGCATATTTTCTTGAACAGATGGGCCTCACCCTGTTCTTGAAATAATTCTGGCTGGATAGCAGCCTCTGGGCGGTGTGGGTGAAATTTGGGACTGGTTTGGGGCGGGGACAAGAAGAAAACACAGGTTTCCTTGTGCCTCTGGAGAAAGGGGAGGCAGGAGGAAATCAGAGACCCCATTCCCCACTTGGTCATTCTTGCTCATAGTCCATGATGGCGTGGCCCCCAGTACTGCTCGGTGCCATCATTTTGCTGTCTGTTTTCTCAGGTCCTAGTGGGGCAGGTCGCCTCATGCCCAAGCTGGCTGACCGGAAGCTGTGTGCTGATGAGGAGTGCAGTCGTAAGAGGGGGGCAGAGAGCTGGGGGCTTGCGTGCTGGTTTGTGCATGGGGTGCTGTCATTCCTTTTTTCTCTTCTTTTCCCTTTTATTATTACTTTTGCAGACCCCATTTCCATGGCTGTGGCCCTTCAAGACTATGTGGCTCCCGACTGCCGTTTCCTGACCATACACAGGGGCCAAACTGTGTATGTCTTCTCCAAGCTGAAGGGGCGAGGGCGGCTCTTCTGGGGAGGCAGTGTGAGTCACGGGAGAGGGAAAAAGGGAAAGATATGGGCTTTGCTGAGAGTAAACTCCAGCTTTGCCCCTGAAAGGGAATCATGGAGTGGGGGTTAACTGAAATAGTGATATTTGGGGGAGGGAATAGTTTGTGGCATAATTTACTTTTATTTTGTTTGGCAAAGGGCAACTTGGTGCCAACTTCCTTTTTAGATACTGAGAATAAAATAGCAAATGATCCCTTTTATTCTTTTTCTTTGGCGGAGGGAGGATACTGGGAATTGAACTCAGGACCTCAGGCTTGCCAGGCAGGTACTGTACCACTGAGCTAAATCCTCAACCAGACCCATTTGATTCAAATGGAGGGAGACAAGCAATAAGCAAGCTGTCAAAAATATCAGCAAGTGAGCCAGGGATTTAGCTCAGTGGCTCAAGCGCTTGCCTGGTAAGCGCGAGGTCATAAGTTTGATCCCCAGTACCCCCTACCAAATAATAATAATAGCAAGTGGGCTGGGGATATAGCTCAGTGGCACAGCAGGTCCTGACTTTGATTCCTGATACCTAAATAAATAAAACAGTAAATAAACTGAGTATGACCGTATATGCCTGTAATCCTAGTTCTCTGCAATACTGAGGGCTGAGGCTGGAAGTGGGAGGATTGAAAGTTTGAGTTTACGCTGGACAATTTAGCAAGATGCTATTTCAAAATTTAAAAAAAGTGTAGGGGATGTGGCTCACTGAAAACACCTTAGGTTCAGTCCCTGGTAGTGCGTGTGCGCGCGTACACACACACACACACACACAGAGGAGGAAATATATCTGCCTCTATCTTTTATACAGAGAAGCTAGATAGTTGCTTTATTGTTTTATTTCTTCGAAGTGGTGGGATTAAACTTCGGGTCTCATGCATACCAGGCAAGTTAGGTTACTATTGGAGTGCTTAAGGAGGGTCTCTAATAGGTGTTACTTAAACTGAGACTGAATGACAAGGATGGAACCAGACATGAAGATCCAGGAGAGCACAGTTCAGGGACCTTGAAAAGGAGTGAGTTTGTCATCTTCTCATACTGACTTTTAACTCCTCTGCCCCAGGTTCAGGGAGATTACTATGGAGACCTGGCAGCTCGCCTGGGCTATTTCCCCAGTAGCATTGTTCGTGAAGGCCAGACTTTGAAACCTGGGAAAGTTGATGTGAAAACAGATGTAAGTGTCCTGGGGGATGGCAGGGTTCTGGAGAAAAGATCCTTGACTTTTATGATGGCACACAAATATGCCTCTATTCTTGGCTGTCTGCTGGCCTTCCTGTATGTGCTAGGACAAATTCTTAGGCCTCAGTTTTGTCACCTGTAAAATGGGGAGTGATTTATATACCTCAGTCTAGTTGGGAGATGCAGAGGCTAGAGGGTGCTAGGCTAATCTACAGAGTTCTTGTATGGTCAAACTTGGTCCCTGAAGCTACAACGAAATCCACTTAATCCCTTGTGGTATAACCAGTATTCTCTTCACTGTTTACCTTTCTCTTTTTCAGAAATGGGATTTCTACTGCCAGTGAGCCCAGCCTACCATTCTCCCTACTGTTTCCCTCCTGGCTTTATACAAATACACCAGTCCTGGGCAAAACTGCTGGTCTCTGTGATTTTTGGGGTGGGGTAAGAATGTACAAAGGAAATAGGTTTCAGGTTCCTGAACCTAGCCAATCAACCCTTCGGAAAGTGTTAACATCAGTGGTTGCTAGGCAGAATTTTACTGATGAAGCCCTTTGCCCCATGCCAAATGCTGGTGGTAAGGCTCCTAACTTTTGATCTGGTACACAAGCAAGGGAGAATACAGAATAGCCTAAAGAGCCTAATTGGGGAATTGTGGTGTCCTTTATACACAATGAGAGAGTGTTAAACTATTGGGAATGAGCCAGTAGGACCATAGAGAGAACATAAATCTTTTTTTTTTTTTTTGGTACCAGGGATTGAATTCACAACCTCATGCTTGCCAAGCCGGCACTTATGCGGCTGAGCTAAATCCCCAGCTCCGAGAACATAAATCTTAGCATAGAGGTTTATTTCTTTTTTAAAACTATTTTTGGAGAAAGGGTTGCACTATGCAGTTTAGGCTGGCCTTGAACTCACTTTGTTGCCCAGGCTGGCTTCGAACTTGCAGTGACCCTCTTTCCTCAGCCTCCTGAGTGCTGGGATTACAGGTATGTACCACTACGCCCGGCCTTTTTTTGGGGGGGGGCATTTTTGAGACAGGGTGTCATTATGCAGTTCAGGCTTGGGCTTTTTCTTTCTTTCTGTTTCTTTTTTCTTTCTTTCTTCCTTTTTTTTTGGTACCGGGACTCGAACTCAAGACTGCGCGCTTGCGAGGCAGGTGCTTATGTGGCACAGCTAAATCCTCGGTCCTTTTCTTTCTGTTTCTTGAGACAGGGTCTCGGTATGTAGTTTAGGCTGGACTTGCACTCACTTTATGGCTCAGTCGGGCCTCGAACTCGCAGCAATACTCCTTACTCATTTTCCCAAGGGCTAGAATTACAGGCCTGTGCCACCACATGCGACACGGTGTTGAGATTTTCTTGGAGAATATCTGCAAAAGGATGTGGGAAGCAACCTGCGCGTATCTTTCCAATATTCTTCCATCCTGCCTTTAGGGTAAAAAATCACATCCACTGTCTCAAGATTTGCTACCATTCCAGCTCTGTCAATCCTGCCCTTGCCCCTTCTTTGCATTCTTTTCCCCTCTTCCAAGTGCGCTTCTGCTCGATCTACAGTCTCCACCGTGCCACGGACTGCTACCCTGATCCGTCCCAGCGCCGGACTGAGCATCTCTATACCGCCCCTTGCCACTTGCTTCGCCAATCTCTTGTACTGGCCCCGCCCCTTTCGACCCCGCCCTTCTCTCGCCACCAATCCAAGCTTTTCGTCCCACCCCCTGCCGGTGGAGTCCACCAATCCCGCTCTTCGGAAAGCGTGGCCTGGCGTCCCGCAGCTCTAGCGGATCGCGCTGGAGTGGAGGGGGGAGGGGTGGAGGCGGAAGTGGCGGCGCCGGGTCCGGGTGTAGGAAGGAGCACGGGCTGCAGCCGGAGTGGAGCGGCTGCCAGCCGAGGAGCAGGCGCGGCTGCGGCGCCATATTGCGGCCCTCTGTGGCCGCATCCGAGTCATGGCCGAGACGTACGGTGAGAGTGGTGGGCCGACGCTAGGGCCTGGGGTCTGCGCCCAGAGGATGCGGCCTGTGGGGATGGGGCGGGGCCTTATACCAGGGGGCGGAGCCTGCTGTTATGGGGGCAGGGCCTAATTGGATGCTGGGAGGGGTTTCGTGAAGCTGGGGCTGAGCTTCATCGATTTGGGTGGAGCCTGAGGGTCTGGTTCTTGGGTTAAATAGATGTGGGCGGGATCGGAGGGAGTCGATCTTGAGGTTTCAGAGTGGGCTTTCCTGCTTCGGGGTGGAGTCTGAGAGAATGGGTCGAGGCTGACTGAACGCTGCGGTCGCCGGGGTCTGCTTGGTGGGCTAACGGGAACCTCGAATAGTGCTCTGGCCCTTCGGGCTGGTTTGGCTCAAAGATCTGGAATGGGTTTGGGATGGGTTGTCCGTGAATGTAGACAGGGATGGGGCTTAAGCTTGAGAATAGGGGCCAGGGATCTGGTAGAGTGTGGGAAGAGGAGGTTGGGAATTGGAAAAGCAATATGGATGTTAAGTACCTGGTGGGCGGGGGTCAGGGAACGGTAGAAAGCTCTGGTATAGGAGTCAGAGGGAGCTCCGTTCATTAAACAAATATGGAGAAGCAGAGGGATCAAGTACAAAGATCCTGAGGTGGGAGCCAGTTTGTTATGTTCAGGGAATAGACTGGAGGCCAGAGGCCATAGCTCAGCGGTTAGTGAGAGGGTGGTAGGAGAAGTGAAAAGGGACAGAGACTAGATTCTTGTCCTTGATTAAATGGTTTCCAAGAGGCTTTAGCAATATGCTAGCGAAGGTCTTGGGCTTCAGAAGCCTTTGGTCTGCGTTTAAATCTCAGCTCTGCCTAGCTTTGTGACCCTGGGCAAGTCAGATAGCTTCTCTAGCCTCAGTTTCCTCATCGGGACAGTGGGGATGCTTTTACTATACCGCCCCTCTAGAGTTTTCCTGAAGATTTCAGTGAACTGTTGTTATAAGTAAAGATATGCAGAATGTGCATAAGACGTGGTAAATAGCTAAGAATAATCTTGGGCCCAAAGTATGGCTCAGTGGCAGAGCACTTGCCTTTCCTAGCATGCACAAAGCCCTAGGTCCAATGCCCAGCAGTGCAAAGCAGACAAGGTAATCTATTATTCTTCTTGTCTAGGGCATTGTTTCTACCTGGCTGTTTGCCTCCCTCTAACTTTTCTTGGTTTCCTTCATTTTTCTATATCTTTGTCTTCTTATGGGTATCCTTGATTTTGGCTACATTTGTTCAGACTTCCTCTTCAAATTCCTGGTGATCGGCAGTGCAGGAACTGGCAAATCATGTCTCCTTCATCAGTTCATTGAGAATAAGTGTGAGTTTTTGGCACTGGTCCTGGGATCACCCAGCTGTGGACATGGGTGTGCGGTGGTGCAGGTGGGCAGCTAGTGAGGTGAGTGGGCCTGGCTGTGGGTCTGACTTCAGTGCTGGTGGCATGGTTCTTGCATTGGCATTTGCTCTTCTAGATTTTCAGTCACCCCAGCATTGAGAGTGGGTTGGTAGAGACAGAGGAGGCTGCAGAGGGTAGAGGTCCTCTGAGCCTCTGTACTGCCTCTTCTCTCCTTTTTCTTTTTGCTCTTAGTCAAACAGGATTCCAACCACACGATCGGCGTGGAGTTTGGATCCCGAGTGGTCAACGTGGGTGGGAAGACTGTGAAGCTGCAGATTTGGGACACTGCTGGCCAGGAGCGGTTTCGGTAGGTGGGCTGGGTCCAAAGAGGGAAGGAGTGAAGGAGGGGGAGAGGAAAATGTGTGTGGTTACTTAGCGATATAGCAGTGGGAGTGAGGAGACACTGAGAGGAGAGACAAAGCAGAAGGAGGGAGGGAGGTAGACTTGGTCGGCAGGGCCCTACAGCCTAGGAGAGAGGGAAAGAGAAAGACAGAGACAAGATAGAGAAAGAAAAACATGAGACTGTTGTTGTAGCAGGGTGAGAGCACTTGCCTAGCACACACAAGGCCCTTAGTCTAATCCCTGGCACCACAAAAAAAGTTGGTGAGGGGGACCCTAGAACAGAGAAAAGGAGAAATTTAAAGAACAGACATCCTCAGAAAGAGAAAGAAAAAAAGACAGATGCTAGATGTGGTGCAGCATGGTGGGAGGCTGAGGCAGGAGGATTACAAATTTGAGCTCAATCCAGGCAGTTGAACAGCTTAGTGAGATCCTATCTCAGATTCATTTATTTATTTATTTATTTTTGGCATGACTGGGCACTTGCAAGACAGGCGCTTGTGCCACTGAGCTAAACCCTGGCCCTCCTATTTCAGATTTAAAAAATTAAAAAAAGAGGGTCCTAGAATTGGCATGGCAGTGCATGTCTATAATTTCAGCACTTGGGAAGCTGAGAAGGAGTATGGAGTATAAGGCAGTAAGATTGTAAGTTTAAGGCCCATCATATACTTTTTCAAAAATAAACAAACATTAAAAAAAAAAAAAGGAAAGAAGTGCTATGCCTGTGCATCATTCACTGTGAAGGCTCCTAGGTTCAATCCCAAATACTACAGGGAAGGGGAGAGAGAGAGAAAATGATGATGAAGGTGATAGGAGGACACAAAGAAAAACAGGTCAGAGGCAGAGAGAACCAGAGGTTTGGCTAGGTATAGCCACGAAGATGGAGAAATGCATGTTCCAACCACACAATCAGTGTGGAGTTTGGATCCCGAGAGAAGAAGAAATATATAGGGCTCAGCACATAATAGCTCTTCAGAAAATGCTTGCAGGGAAGTTGACAGACATGGAAACTCTGAGAGAGGGTCCGAGAAATAGAAGTAGGGAAAAACAGAGAATCCAGTCCATGGAGAATGTGGTCTCTGGGCAGCACATAGTAGCTACTAAGTTAGTATTTGTGTGTTGATTGAGTGCATGAAGTATATAGCGGTCAGAGACGACAGTGAAGAAGAGATGGGCATGTGGACTGGGCTAGGTTCCCAATGAGTGCACAATCATGTGGAATGGCTGCATAGATTTTCATGGGCTCCAGCTTGGTGAGACAGGGAAATGCAGAGTTGGCCACATTAGGAAGGGCGGCTTTACCAACCACAGCAGGAGAGGGACAAGCAGATGATGTGTAGCACTTGGCCAGGTTCAGGTTATAGGAGATGCTCAGGAAATGTTGAATGAATGAATGAATTCAAGGGAAGGAAATTGCATGTGAGACAGCCAGAGCTGGGAGAAAATAGAGAATTAAAGACACACAGCTGAGGGTTTACACCGGAGGCAGAGTGCTTGTCTAGCCAGGCCCTAGGTTAGATCTCTAGTACTGTAAAATTTAAAAAAAAAAAAAGTCTATAGGCCGGGCGTGGTGGTGCATGCCTGTAATCTCAGCACTTGGGAGGCTGAGGCAGGAGGATCTCTGGGAAGGATTGCCATGGATTTGAAACCAGAGTGAGCTACACAGTGAGTTCAAGGTCAGCGTGAACTGCATAGTGAGACCTTGTCTGAAAAAAAAAGTCTGTAAAGATAACACACAAGAGACACAGAGCAAGAAATAAACTAATGCAGAGATGTAGAAAGGCAGGGACACGGAGAGACTCACAGTCAGACGACTAAGAGATGGAGGTAGAAATTGAGAGAAACAAAGAGCAGAGAGAAAAGGGACAAGAAGAAATTCTGTGTCCACCAGGCTAGGCACAGGTTTTGGGGAATGGGGCCAGCAGAGGAGGGGGCCTCCAAACCACCAGTCTTTCTTCACAGAGGGGGGCAGTCTTGGGGAAGACCTCAACCTTGGGAGTGACTGGGTCCCCCTGGCCCCACAGGTCGGTGACACGGAGTTATTACCGAGGGGCAGCTGGAGCCCTGCTGGTATACGACATCACCAGGTGGGTGCATGGTGTCAGCAGCATGGTTGGGGCAGGGCCCAGGCTCCCTTCTCCCGGGCCACCTTCCTTGCGTGCCTCTTCCACAGCCGGGAAACGTACAACTCGCTGGCTGCCTGGCTCACTGATGCCCGCACGCTTGCCAGCCCCAACATCGTGGTCATCCTATGCGGCAACAAGAAGGACCTGGATCCTGAGCGCGAGGTCACTTTCCTGGAAGCCTCCCGCTTTGCCCAGGAGAACGGTGAGGGTCGGGTCATGCCGGGGGCCAGGTGGGGACGGAGGGGTGGAGTAGTGCTCACTGCTGAATGTGGGAGTTCAGGGAACTCCCTCAAATCTGTGTTGAGCCATGTGACCACTCTGGTCCTCAGTTTCCTCCGCTGAAAAGTGGGGGGGGTCACAGCATTTCTGCCTCACAGTGTGCTGGTTCAGGAGGTCATGGGAAACCCCCAGTGCTTCCTACGACAGAAAGAGTGTGAGGTAAATGTTGGTCAGTGAGAAGTGTCCGCCACCATGGGGAGGCAGCGCTGGGTAGCGGCTTAAGGGAGAGGAGCAAACTTAGATGGCCTAGGGACTGGCACATTTTAGGAATAAGGGCGATGTGGACCCCAGGGGAACAGGCGTAAGGGGAATGCAGAGGACTGATGGGCCATGTCAGGAGGCAACCCAACCACAGTGATGCATGCCTGTAATCCCCGCACTATGGGAGGAAGAGGCAAGAGGACTGCAAGTTTGGGCCCACCCTGGGCAATTTAGTAAATTAATAACTTAGCCAGACCCTGTCACAAAATAATAAACAATGAAAGGACTGGGGCTGTACTCAATATAAGGGCCTTGGGCTCAGTCTCTGGTAACACACACACATACACATTACAGGTGGTGCATACATGTGTAATCACACACACACACACACACACACGTTACAGGTGGTGCATACATGTGTAATCACACACACACACACAGGAAAGTTTGCAAGCATAAACTCATTTGAACACACTGTACTACCAGACCAGCCACATCTGCTGGTTTGGCATCTGCTCACATCTCCCAGAAGATTTGAATCCTAGCTCTGAGTTACCCACTGAGAGAGCCTTGTCCTGTAGTGTGGGCCTGTGCTAGATGGCCCTGGGGACCCAGTGATGAAGACAGCCTTGTGCTGCTCACAGTTCAGAGGTTGAGGTTGAAGGTGCAGGTTTATTTGCAGACAGTAAGAGCCCAGAGAGGTCATGGTCAGGCTGGGAAGGCAGCAGAGGCCCTGGGGACCCACAGATATCCCTGATGCTGTCCAGGAGATCAGTGAGGATGTTCGGGGGAAGGGTCCTGTGCACTGAGCACAGAAGGACAAGCTGGCTGGTGTGTGGTGAGGAGACAGAATTCTCTGCAGGGGCCTGGCATGTGCAGAGGCCCCAAGCGAGGCCAAGGTGGTTGGGGCATTTGAAGAACCTAATGAGAAGTAGAAGTGGGAGTCGAGAACAGGGACCAATGGAGTTCCTGGCCCTCCAGAGCTCATGTTCCTGGAGACCAGTGCACTCACGGGCGAGAACGTGGAGGAGGCTTTCCTCAAGTGTGCCCGAACCATCCTCAACAAGATCGACTCAGGTGAGGCCCGACTGACAGCCCAAGGGGTGGCAGGTGGGGCTCCAGGGTCTCCATGGAACCATCTCTGAGCTCTCCTCCTGTTCACAGGTGAGCTGGACCCTGAGAGGATGGGCTCAGGCATCCAGTACGGCGATGCCTCCCTCCGCCAGCTACGGCAGCCTCGGAGTGCCCAGGCTGTGGCCCCTCAGCCCTGTGGCTGCTGAGACTTGCAGAGCCAGGTGGGATGCTCAGGGCTCGGGGAGGCAGGGCTTGTGTCCTGGGAAGAGGGGTGTGGAGTGGACACAGACATGGAAAATATGATGACAAGAAACAGTGAGAGGAAAAGATTCAAAGCATAGGAGCCAGAGGAGCCCTCTTCCCAGGCACAGGGAACCCACCTGCCTATACAACCCTAGACCTGGCTGCCAGCCCTCGGCCCTGCACCTGGTCTTCCCCTTCCTAGTGCTGAGCACCTACTATATGCCAAGCCCTGTTCAAGGCTCTGGGGAGACAGCAGTGAGGAAAACAGATGAAAAACCCTGCCCTCCTGGAGACAGTGTACTCTTGGGAGGAAACAGACAATAAACAAGACATGTAAATAAACTGGGCATGGTGGTGCACACCTGTAATCCTAGCATTCTGGGAGGCTGAGGCAGGAGCGTGGAAAATTCAAGCCCAACCCAAACAAGTTAGTGATTTAGTGAGATCCTGTCTCCAAATAAAAAAAATAAAAAGGGAGGTAGGGCACTGAGGATGTAGCTCAGTGTGGAGGCCTTGGGTTTAATCCCCACTTAAAAAAAAGATGAATAAATTATATAGTAGCTATGGAGAAAAATTAAAATTGAGTCAGATAGGGAGGGGTGGAGGAGTTCACTTAAATGGAATAATGAGGGATGCCTTACTGAGAAAGTGACATGAACAAATACCTGAAGGAGGGAGAAGAGGAGTTCTTGGGCATCTGGGGTTGGAGCATTCTATGCAGAGAGAACAGCAAGTGCAAAGGCCCTGGGTGAGAGAGGTCAGACCAGGGGAGGTGCCACCTAGTGTGGCTGTAGAGGTGGGTCACTGTGGCTGCAGTGGCATGCATGTGTATTGGAGGTTTAGCAGACATAGTGGCTATGGCTTGAGGAGGACTTTGGTTTAGACCTTGGCCAGGATGGGAGCCATAGAAGGCTTCTGAGCAGTTGAGGGAGAGGATTTGATTCAGTGATTCACAGGGACCCACTGGCTGCTTATAGGGAAGAGACAGAAGGGTGGTGTTTGCCAGGACACTGGGTAGGGAGCTGCTGCAGAGTCAGTGCAAGAAAGGATGGTGGACAGCCTGCAGTGGGCCAGAGCGGTTGAGCTGTGGATAGGTTGTTTTCTGCCTGGGCTCTCTGTCTCCAGTCTGGTCCGGTCTTGGTGTAGCCAAGGGGTCTAAAATACAAATCTGCACTTCTCCCTCCCTGTTTAAAACCATGCATGGTTCCCAGGGTCCCTAGGACCCAACTGAAGCTGCTCAGCCCGATGTTTGACTCTCAGCAGGGAACGGCTCCTGCAGCTACCACAGCCTCACTTGGCCCCTCTGCCCAGCCCGTAGGCTGCTCCTGCCACATGGAAGCTCTAGCTGTTTCTCTGGGTCTTTGCTCATGCTACACCTTCTGCCTCGAACACTGTTCCTTCTCTCTTTGCCCTGGCAGTCCCCTTCCTCCTCCAGGAAGCTTTGTTTGTTCTTCTGTGCATCATCCAAACTCCTTTACAGGCCTGTCATACCCTGCAGGATTTGGTCCCCTCCCCATCTCTGTGGATGGGCAGGTGTCGCCAGTTCTCCCCTCTGGACTTCTGCCCAGCCTCCTCTCAGCCATTTACTACTCCAGGGAGGCGGAGAGGAAAAGTGGTTAGACTTTGGATCTACTTTGAACTTAGAGCCAGCATGATTTCCTCATGGAATTTGAAAGAGGCGGAGGGGGGCTCAAGGATAAGTTCTTTGGACAGTGTGCTCTTGTCAGACATTTGCATGTGCGGTGCCTGAGCCTCAGTGTCCTCTTCTGTAAAATGGGCCCAAAAGTTATACAGTTCCTGCCCCTTACGGGTGTTGAGAATGTTAAATAAATCAGTTCATGTAAAGTGTTTAGGATGGGCCTAACATTTAGTAAAGATTCAATAAGCAGGGCTTTTTATTACATTCCTTCATATCCATTTTGAAGGCTGGAGGCTGGACTGACATGGAAGCCTATGTATTCTTGGCATAGAATCTCAATGGGTCAAATGTATTAAGACAGTACATTTACAGACTGTTGGCTGCATTTTTTGTATGTTGATCTAAAATAGTCACACCCAGGTATAAAGCGCAAATATGTTTTCCTACTCCCTCCTTCTTTCTTCTTAAATTGAGATGAACACATTCACTGCAGGGCCATAATTTGTATGTCTCACTGTCAGGTGGTTCTTATTTGAATGTGTTATAGTCCCACCAGCTTGTACCACTGGTGGTACATGCGAGCCTGTCCCATTGGGTGGCATGAGGCAGTCCCATTAGGTGGTACAAGGCAGAGATGGGACAGTCAAGCAGGTACTACTGGTGGGTCATGCTGGTGTGAAAGTTAAATTCACATAACATAAATTTAGTCGTGTCAAAGCTCAGTGGCATTTAGTGCATTCACAAGGTTGTACAACCATCTCCTCTTTTTCATTACCTTAAAAGGAAATTGCAAAACCAGTAGTCATTCCCCATTCCCCTCAACCCCTGGCAACTACCAGTCTGCTTTTTGTCTCTATTGACCGATTTTTTCCTGTTTTTAGTTTACTGAAATGGTCTTATGTAGTCCAGACTGGCCCTGAGCTTGCTTTGTAGCCCAGGCTAACCTTGGCTTCGCTTTGTAGCCCAGGCTAACCTTGGCTTCGCTTTGTAGCCCATTATCCTCTTTCCTCAGCCTCCAGAGTGTCCAGATTACAGGTGTGTGCCACTGTGTCTAGCTGATCAGTATTCTTACTACATATGATATACTCTGACATTTTCTATTTTATTCTATTTGAATAAAAAATTAATCCAAATTATTCCCCTTTCCCATGCAGTGTTGCACACTGGGATCACCTGGAGAGCCTCATAGGTACTGATACCCAAGCTTTACCCCAGAGATTTTGAAGTAATTTCAGGATTCCTAGAAACTTCTAGATAATGCTATATGCAATCAAAGCAAAAAGCACTAATGTGTCTTTTCAGCTTGGAAAACCCTGGAAGGAGGCCTAAAGACAGGGTGATCAGGGATCAAGAAGGACACAAAAGTTGGGATATAATATTTAGACATTGAAATGTTCCTTTATAGACTCTTCTTGGAGGTAAGCAAGCAGTGAGATACAAAGGAGAGGGAGAGGGAGGGAGAGTGTGAGGAAGGCAAGGAAGGAGAGAATTTGAGAGGTGGATTCTTAAGTTACCTGTGCAGGAGAAACAAAATTTCAGGCACTGTAGAAACTTTGGTAGAAAGAGTATAGATAGTCAGATACTGATGGAAGGTCAGGAAGATGCCCGGAAGTGAGGCATGGACACCAGATAGACAGACTCAGGATCCCTCCAGGTCACTACACCTTCTCTTTCAGCTCATCTGTTCTCCAGGACCAGCCCTACCCTTCCAGCTGGGGCCAGACCCAGGCCCCAGGAGGCCGTGCCCCAACCTGCCCCAGCCCCGGAGAAGCTGCCCCGCCACCTGTCCTCCTTCCCTGGCCTGGTGGGGCCTGGCTTTGGGGCAAGACTGAGCCATGGGGGAAGGGGGAACCCATACCTGCTGCTGCTTCCTCTGTCTTGGCTAACCTCTGTCCCCCCTGAACCCCTAACCATATCCCAAGAGCTCTCAAAGCCTGAGACCAGGGCCATTTGGCTCCAGCTTCTCATCTGGCCCTGCTGTTGCGAGTATGTGTTATTTATTACCTAGAGGCCTGTCCCATCCCTGTCTCACTCCCATAAAGCATTGTTTACACCTGTGTTTTGGCTTTTGTCATTTTGGGTTGTCGGGGACAAGTCCCTGATAGAAGAATCATGGGTCGTGGTGTGGGGATACCTTGAGGATACACCACAGTTCAGGTGTCTTAATTTGTGGAGGTAATTTGTGGATGTCTAATTTGTCATTGTGCGCACACTTTGCAACCAGGGTGCTTCAAATTCATGTGCATGACATGTCCCTGTGTTTGTGTCACATGTATGAGTCTTCCTAATACCTGTGTGTGGGATGTGTCTGTTGGAACATAGGACACTGTTATGTGAGTACTGTGTCCTTGGTGATTGTGTTAGTGAGCTGTTGTGTGGATCACCAAGGCCAAAGAAGGGGAATCTGGGCTTGTGAGTGAACCTTAGGTCTGTACCCGCTTTGACCTATGCATGTCTGAACTCAAAGAGTCTGGGGCAGTGGTTTATTACCATGGTGTGTCCCTGTGCAGTTGTGTACCTTTTGTGTGCCCTTCAGGACTGTGAGCCTTTGACAAACCCTAAGTCTTGTACACACTTGAGAAGGGTGCACACTGCCTTGTGCCCAGGTGAATTGCTGGTGCCTTCCTGTGGCCTGCCAGGGACGGGTGCAGCCCCCAGAGGACCATACCAGCTGCTCTCCCACCAGGTCAGCTAAGTCAGCAGTATCCAGACCCCAAATGATGTCTGAGTCCAGCCTCACAGTGCTTTGGTCGTAGGTGGAGGGGGTGGGACCTTCAAAATGACCGCTACATAGACCTCAAGAGAGGTGGCCCAAATGTTCTGAGACTGGACTCAAATGTCTCTTCTGCATAGTTCTTTTTTTCTGATTCCCGTATTTGGCCTGAGGGGGCAGGGCAGAGCAGGTCATGCAGATAGTCACATTTGCACATCTGTCCCAGTGACCCCTTCTCTTAAGAACATAACCTACCCTCTTCCCCTCCGTTACAAAAAGTGGTTATGTAAATCACTGATGTGCCAATTTACACATATTTTCCGACTGCGGCCATTTCTCAATATCCCTGTTCGGGTTGTGCAGAGGATCTCCTTAAGTAAATGAGTAATTTGCATGTCGTTCCGCAACTCAGAGGCCCGTCATTCCGCAGCATTCGCCTAAGGGGAGGGTCTTTCCATATGTATCTCATTTGCATGCCCCTCCCACAGCGCTGGTTTAACATGCACAGGCACGCCCCCCAGCCATCTAACTGCGTTCTTCCTGCCTCGCAAAAGAGGCGGGGTGAGGAATGTAAATAAGCCCCGCTTCGGCGACGGGCCCACTTTTCCTTTCTTGGGAGGCGTATTTTGACAAATTTCACCCCGCCCTACAGGTTCGCGCCTGCGCAGGCCCCGTGTCTTGCGTCCCGGGCGCGGTCACGTGCCCACCGGGCGAGGCGGGGGCGGAGCGTCCCGGGTGGTGGGGGCGGGGTATGGCGCGCTGTGCGGCGCAGGGCGGCTGGCACAAACGGCGGCGCCGGGGCCGGAGAAAAAGCTCGGTGAGGAGGTCGCAGGAACGAAAGGGAACGGGGAGGCGAAGGAGCCGCGTCGAGATGCCGACCAGCTCCGAGCGTGACGCGGTGGCGGACCGCGGCAACCCGGGGGGGAGAGAGTGGGGGGGTGGGGGAGGAAGCGCGCGCCGGGCACGTTGGGTGCAGGCCGTGGTGGGGGCGGCGGGGAGCGCGCGCCCGGGGGAGGCCGAGGGGAGGAGCTTGGGGCCGGGGCGGAGCTAGGCCTGGCCTCTGGGGCCGCGGTGCCGGGAGAGGGATCTTGGGCCCAGCTTCGCAGGGGCTGGATAGCGGGGCGCCTTCTTGCTGGTCCTGTCCGCCGGTGCGCGAGCTCCCTGCCTTTCCCTCGGTCACCGTGGACCCTCCTCCCGGGCTCCTTTCCGCCTGTCCGTCTGTCTCTGGACCTCCCTTCCGTCTGGGTGTGTGTCAGCCCCCGGCAGGCTTCCTCCAGTTGGACGCAGGTCGACCCTTTGGGTCTGGCTGCTTCAGGCCTTGCCTCCCCTCGCTTCCCTCCTGCCTGTCTGTCTCTGGGGGTCCCATTCTCTTTGTCTCTGGACTCCCCAGTTTACTCTGTCTCCTAATCCCTCCCAACTCTTGACTTTTTCATAACCCCCATTCCCTTTCTGTAGATCTTCACTTTTCTGTGTCTGTCTCAAGCCCCCAGAGAGATCTCTCCTGCTCCTCTCACCCTTTTACCATTTGTTTTCTGTTCCAATCCCTGTGAATACTTTGCCGCTCTCCCCCTAAACTACTCTTCTGTCTTTGGTCATTTACCCGGTCTCTTCTGTCTCTTGCCCCTCACTGCTTTGTGTGTGTCAGCTGTACCCCCTCAAATTTTCAAGAGTCTTCTCCCATCCTCAGCCTCAGGTTGTGTGTGTGGGGGTCACTGTAGCCCAGTCTGTCCTCATCATCCTCCTTTTATATGCTTGTAGCATATTCACCGCTTCCCTGTCTCTAGCTGCGCTCACATCTCTTTTCCTTCCCCTCCAGCAGCCCTAAGCATCTAAAGACAACAGTGGACTTGGGGACCAACAAGCACCCTTAGAGCACAAGAGGAGTTTCTGCTGCCTCACCCTGCTTGGCACCAGGCCCAACGACCCCCAGCTGCATCTAGTGGAGGAGGAGGAGGAGAAGGAGGAGGAGGAGGAGGAGAAGGAGGAGGAGCTGAGTGGCACCATGGGCCCGGGCCGTGCCCTCCATGCCCGGGGGATGAAGACACTGCTGCCATGGACAGCCCGTGCCAGCCGCAGGCCCTGAGTCAATCTCTCTCGCAGTTGCCAGTGTCTGTGTCAGAGTCCTTGGAACCCAGCCGGCCTAGGATGGGGGTGGAGAGTTACCTGCCCTGTTCTCTGCTGCCTTCCTGCCACCGTCCAGGAGTGCCTGGTGAAGTCTCAGCAGGGAGTGGGACCCTCAGAGCTGCAGCCACCTCTACCACTGCCAGCCCCTTGCGGGAGGGCTTTGGTGGTCAGGATGGTGGTGAGCTGTGGCCGCTGCAGAGTGAAGGTGCTGCAGCGCTGGTCACCAAGGAGTGCCAGCGACTAGCAGCCCAGGGTGCCCAGCCTGAGGCTCCAAAACGGAAGTGGGCAGAGGATGGTGGGGATGCCCCTTCACCTGCCAAGCGGTCTTGGGCCAAGCAAGAGAACCAAGAGGCAGAAGGGGAGGGTGGCATGGTCAGTGGCAGTGGCAGTGGCAGCGGCAGCGGCAGCAGTAGTGGTGAAGTGAGTGCTAAGCTGAGGGAGGAAGCCCTGCCTTCTGCACCTGAGCGCCTGGCCCTGGACTATATCGTGCCTTGCATGCGGTACTATGGCATCTGCGTCAAGGACAATTTCTTGGGGGCAGCACTGGGTGGCCGCGTGCTGGCTGAGGTGGAGGCTCTGAGGTGGGGAGGGCGCCTGCGTGATGGGCAACTAGTGAGCCAGCGGGCCATCCCCCCGCGTAGCATTCGTGGGGACCAGATTGCTTGGGTGGAAGGTCATGAGCCAGGCTGCTGGAGCATCGGTGCCCTCATGGCCCATGTGGACACTGTAATTCGCCATTGTGCTGGGCGACTGGGCAACTACGTCATCAATGGGCGCACCAAGGTAAGACTGGGTGGGGGCCTTCTGTGGAGGGCCTTCGTGGCACTTTTTTTTTTTTTTTGAGACAGGATCTCCTATGTAGGTAAGGCTCACCTTGAACTCACTGTGTAGCCTGGGCTGGTCTCAAACTTGTGGTGATCTTCCTGTTTCAGCTCCTGAGTGTTGGGATTACAGTTTGTCCCACCTGTTTGTTGAGTATCTAGTGCTCTGATAAGAGTAGTGTTGGGAACAGGCTTCTGTGTCCACAAAAGGGTTTAGGTAGCTGTAGCTAAAGGGTGCTTGGATCTGTGGAGACTCTGGGGAGGGAGTCTCTGTTCTTCCTATGGGTCTTGACCTAGTAATCCTCTGAAGAACCTGGTGGGAGCTACTGACAGAGCCCCATACTTGTACATAGGTTATGGTGGGATTCTTGGCCTCAGGTGTGTGTTTAGGGACCCCAGATTGAGAACAGTGTAGACAGGCAAGTGTTTCTGCCTTTGTCCATTCCTGTTCTCATCCTTTCCTGTTGCCCTGTCTGCTCATCTGTCCATGTTCACAGGACTGTGTTAACCGTCTTGTTTCCCAGGTAGGAGAACTTAAAGGTAGAGGGAAAGAGTGGCAGTTGTGAGGTGATCCTCAAGCTCAGGAGGTGGGTGCTGGCTACCATGTTGAGCACCTGTCCTGGGCTACGTTGTGCCCCGTGGGGCTGTTACAGCATCTGAATTGGAGATGGCACTGGGTGTTTACTCAGTGGCCCAGTTAGAGCTTCTGTCCCCATCTTTCCCACCCCACCTTGTCCTAGTCCTTGTCTTCCATTGTCTGACCTGTTACCTCATCCCTCTCATCCCCTTGTCTGTTTCCTGGACTTGCTTCCTTTATGTGCTTCTTTTATGTGCCTTCTTGTGTGGTCCTGTGGTCCAGGCCCCCCCCCCCCCATAGGTTACTGGTTCCTCTTTTTGGAGCTTGGGCCTTTCTGGGATCTTGTTAAAAGTTGTAGACCCTCTTGTAAACAAAGAGCTCATTTTGTTAAAATTTATGGATAATTGTCAAGGCCTCGCAGGCCCCAGCTGTCCAAGAACTGGGCCAGGAGTACTGCATAGACAATGGTTTTGTGGAACCTTCCCACCTGCTGATGTGATCGTTTTCTGCATGGGAAGGCAGGTGAGGGCCCTAGCCTTGAGTCCAAGGTTTGGTGTCATTTGGACAAGGCCTATAGGGAATGCCTGCTGTACAGTACGTGATGCCTAGCTGATTGAACTGGTTGGGTTCAGTCCTGTGAGCTGGAGGCTGTGATCCTGGTGTCGTCTTGTCCTTCTCTCAGGTCCCATCTTGAGTTTTCCTACTGTGCAACTTTCCTCTCAGACTGGAGCTGGCTGGGGGACCAGGGCTCCCCTGGGGCCCAAGCCTGTTTCCTCCCCACCCCAGCTGGAATTTGTCCTACTTCCCTCTCCCTCCTGTTACTTGATAGCTGGAGAGCCAGAGCTGAGCCCCTCCCTGGGCTTGGCTCCTGTGCGGGCTAGATCACTGTGGCCTCTCTGGCTCAGCTGCTGCACTGTGGTGTCAACCTTTCATGAAGGAGGGAAGTTAGAAAAGTCTAGAAGAGCCAAGTGGTCCAGGGTGATACAGTACTGAGCCTTGGTTTACTCATCCACGAACAGGAAAACCAGGTTAAGTCCCCAATTAGTTTGTGGCAGTTAGTTAGGGAAGAAAGGTTGAAACAGATGACTTCCCTTTTGGGGATTCTGCTTCTTAGCTTGGTAGAGTTGTGCACAGGACCCAGGTTAAAATCAAGGAGGACAGAGTTATTGGTTGTCCTTTCTGCCCTGGGGAAGTAAAAAGAGGCCAGGCTGGATGGGAAAGGAGGGAAAGAGTTCCTCTCCAGCACCTCCAGCCTCTAGTATCTCTCAAGGGCAGGATCTGGGCTCCTCCCTGGATTTTGGAGTGTGGCTGATGCTCAGGTAGAGGCAGTGGCAGTGGCAGTGAAGACAGTCACCAGTGTGGCGATGCCAGCAGTAACCTTGCTCCTCAGTCACTCCTGAATGTTCTTTTGCCCTACCTTTTTTCCTTTCCCTGGCCCCTGTGCTCAGTTGACCTGGAGTTGAGAGAGTTTACTCCTGCTGGCATCAAGGGCTACCAGAGGGGACACCAGAGATGGTCCAGCTAGTTTGATTTTCCCCTTTAGGAGAAGCTTGGAGGTGAGTCTGCTGTCATTAGCTGAGTCTCTGGCTTCTGTCTTGGGTTGTGTGTGTGTATGTGTGGTAGGACTCTTGGTGCATTGTCATCCGTAACCCTTATAGTGTTCTGCCTCTTGATTCCACCTGCCTGTTTGCTGAAGTGGGAGGGGAGGGGAGCAAGCTCCCTTGTCACTCTGCCTGTTGTCCCTGTGGCTGAGGTTTTCCTCATGGGGATGGGGTTCAGAATAGTGCTTTCAGTCAGCAGATAGTGCACTGAGCACTTAGGAGACAGGCCTGGCCCCAGGGGCTTTGGTGAGGCTGTTTTAGACCTGTGCTGAGTAAACAGGTGCCTCATGTTGAGAGGAATGGAGGCCTTGTAGTGGGGATGAGGTCTGTTGAGGCTTAAAGTGGAGCGATGAGGCTAGCACCTGAGGTTGTGGTCTTGGATGATGCTATGATTGGGAATTTGTATTTTCTTGGAGTGCATTGAAGATCTGGAGAAAAGGGTCTATGGCTGCTTTGTGGAGATGAATTTTTGGGGGAAGAGGATGCATGCTGCCTTTCACATGTCCATCCATGTGCAGAGCCAGCATGATCTATGGTTGGACTCCCAGCTGGGGAGGCTTTTCCTTTCTCTAATTGGTGACTCGTTGATTGCAGGCCACTAGGGCCATGGCCACATTCTTTTCTCCCAGTGAGTGGTTGTTCAGACTGCTATCCCATCTCCAGGGAGTAAGTAGGGTAGTTTTCCCCTTCTGACCCTCTGAGTGTAGGGCCAGGGTTTTCCTTTCGGGTCTTCTCATGTACCCTGATGCTGCCAGAGAGGTCTCTGGAGGCTGGTGGCAGCCTCCGGGCCTCTTTCCTGGGTCAGGTTCTGGATCAGGTACACATGCTTGCTGCAGAGCAGTTTAACATCCATATAAGGGTGAATCCTGGAAATAATGTGTTGAGAGGGAACCTGGGGGGAGGCAGGGAGAATGATGGATTGAATCAGTCTGTCCTGCCTTGGAGTCCTTGGCAAGCCTCTTGTTTTGGCAGCATAGACTGAATGTTTGATTGTCATTGTTTGTGTCAGGTTTTCCTGCTGGGCAAGCCTCTGTGTGTAGCTGAGCATTGGTAGGGAACCCTGGGTGGCAACCCTGGTGGAACCCCCAGGTGGTCTCTGAGGGGCGAAGCTGAAGAGACCTCATTCTAGCTAATTGTCCTATTTGCCTAGTACCTCATCCATCCCTCCCAGTGGGTTTGGGCACAGAGTGGGACAGGGACTTCTCTTTGTTTTTGCTAGTGGTTTCAGCCTGTGCTCTGATTCCATTCATGTGGCAGGTACTCTGCTGGATGTCTTCCCAGACATTTTTTTTTATCTTGTTCTGTTTCCACAACAACCTGTGAAGTAGTGTGTAGTATTAGTTGCTCCCATGGGTGAGGAACCTGAGGCAACAAAATGAAGTCACTTTCCAAGTGCCACAGCTTATGTGGCAGCACTGACAGCTAAGTCTCAGTGGCCCCCTTTCCTCAGAATTGGGTCTGCAAAAGTGAATGAGTCCTTTCTTTTGCACCATAGTTACCTTTCTGTTAGCTGGTGGTGACAAACATCATAGAGCTCTTGGGCAGTCAGGGCTGAGCTGGGGAGTGGCTGTGTTAGAGTAAACAAGAACTCAAGCCAAGACCCTGGAGTGAGTCCTAGGTGTTAGATATGTGGTGGTCTGGAACTTCCAAAGTTTTGTTCTAAGAGGGCCTAGTGCCACTGCTGCAAATGGGTTTATTTATTCTTTAGTTGCAGTAGTTGAGGCCTATTCAGATTAAGTGACTGTCCAGTTACCCAGCATGCTTGGAATTGGAATTAGATCTCACTTTCTATCAGATGTTAGGTTTTGGTTCCTGTTCATGTGTGTATGGGACAGATCACTCACTTAGCTGGATTCTTTGGACTCGGGGCCAGTAGTTCTCAACATAACAGCATACAGCACGATTATCTGAAGAACCTTTAAATGACTCAGGACCCATGTTAGTCCAAGCCCAGTCCATCAGAACATTTAATGTGAGGAGGCCCTGGGCCTCAGTGTCTCAGAGGTTCCCAGGAGATTCTACTCTGCAGCCAGGGGTTAGAATCCTGGCCTCAGGCTGTGAGACCATGGTCTGCATACCAGAAAATGCTTAAACTGGCTTCTGGTCTGCTGAAATGTCTGAGGTAGGATTTAGACCCCCATTTGGGTGACTTGTCCTGGTGTGAATGGAAAGTGGGCTAGGCCCTGAAACTGAAGTTCCTGATGGGCCTGTGGACAGAGTTTTGACTGAAATAGGACACAGTCTGTTGGGGTGCTGGAGTCCACAATACTCAAGAAGTCAGTGGAAGACAACAGTCAGGATGGGGTGAGCAAGGAGTAATGGCTGCTTCCCGGGATGTCCCTGCCTAGCCTTAGTAAACTGCCTTCCTTCATCTCTGCCAGGCCATGGTGGCGTGTTACCCAGGCAACGGAATGGGGTACGTGAGGCATGTTGACAATCCCCACGGCGATGGGCGCTGCATTACCTGTATCTATTACCTGAATCAGAACTGGGATGTTAAGGTAGGGTGTGGGGGTAGGGCAGTGTGTGCATCCAGTCCATTCACATCCACTCAGATTCTAGCCTGTTCCTTTTCTTAGTCCGTGGGGGGTGGCTTTATTATCTGGGGCCTTCCTGTTAATGGGACCTGTTTCTCTAGCTGAGTCTGTGGTGAGACTCTCCACTTGCTGGATGTGGTGTTGGCTACCCATGAACACACTCCCCCTTTTCCTGTCCTTAGTAGCTTCCTGCCCATCTCCATGGCAGTACACTCTCCGGACCATCATTTCTTTTAAGAGGCTGAGTGGTGGGAGGGAATGATATGTCTGTGCTGTACCCCCTGATGGGTACCTGGGTGTGATGCAAGATGGTGGCTCCAGGCTGAGCAGCCAGCCTCATTTTCTGGCCTATCCGCAGGTGCATGGCGGCCTGCTGCAGATATTTCCTGAGGGCCGCCCTGTGGTAGCCAACATTGAGCCACTCTTTGACCGGTTGCTCATTTTCTGGTCTGACCGAAGGAACCCTCATGAAGTGAAGCCAGCCTATGCCACCAGGTATGACCTATACTACTGCGGATGTACTCAGGTGCTCCCTCTGTGCCAGAATTTTCTAAGATCTCCTGAATGAAATGCTGAGCGCCTAGGTGGGCACAGAACAAGGTAGCTCAAAAGGGTGGTTTCAGTCACTGTGGAGGTGGTGACTGCAATGACAGAAAACTGATCTCAGCTGCCCTGATCCCCAGGTACGCCATCACTGTCTGGTATTTTGATGCCAAGGAGCGGGCAGCAGCCAAAGACAAGTATCAGCTAGGTATCTGCTTCCTCCTACTTTGTGTCTTTCCTACTCCCTGTGTTCCAGCAGGTCTCAAGCCATCATCCACCTCATTATCCCTGCCCCCCCATATATAACCTAGCCCTCATGCTTGCTGGGCAAGCACTGTACCACTGAGCTACACCCACCTCCTCCCCTTATTAGTTTCCTAGTCCTTCCACTCATTCATCTTCATTTCTCCGTAGCTAGCCTTCTTTCCTTGTGCCCCGTAATGAGCCCCGTTTCTTCCTCATCCTCTCCCCGTCTTCCCAGGTTTCCTTTGGCCTCTTTGTCCCTTCACTGATGACTCACATTCTCCTGCCTCTCGCCCTCAGCATCTGGACAGAAAGGTGTCCAGGTACCTGTATCACAGCCGACCACACCCACCTAGTGGCCAGCCGCAGAGCTGCATGGACCGACTGCTCACTCGACTTCAGGAGAGCCCTGGGCCCTCAGCAGCCTGCCAGTCTGGGTGCCTGCTCCTTTCCTGCCTCTGCTGCTGCTTCTGGCTTGCCTCTGTCCCACCTGGTGTGGAGGGCTCCATGCTTCGATGAGGACCAAGGAGGAGAGACCTCTGCTGCCCCTGGGGGCTGGGTTGTGACATGAACAGTAGCAGCATTGGGGGCCACCATACTGAAGCTCAGAGCCTGTGTTCTGTCCTGTCTGGTCATTACCCCGTTGGATGTGGAGATCTGGGAGGCAGGATTTGGGGTTGAGGTGAGTCATGGCCTCTTGCTGGCAAAGGTTTGGGGTGGGAGGGGAGTAGCCCCAAGTCCCCCCTCAACCTAACTCCTCCAGCCTGGAATGTGAAGTGACTCCCCAACCCTTTTGGCTATGGCACCTTTCAGACTGGGCCGCTGCTTCTCGGGCAGAGTGAGATGCTGGGAGGAGCATGAGTGTGAAAGTCTTGTCAGCCAAGAAATAAAAGTTTACCTCAAAGCTGCACACAGCTGACTCCCTGTCTGTAATGAGACATCCTCCACCTGCTGTGTGGGAGGAGAGACCAGGGGTTGAGGAGATAATAAAGTCCTATGAAGCTTACCTTGGCTGAACCAGTGGGCCACCAGGCAGAACTTAAATGCTGGAGGAACATTGCACAGCCCCATGCACTGGAAGGTGAGGTCATTGGTGGGACTTTCCACAGGGAACAGGTAAAACTTCTGCAGGTTGACTGTAGAAGAGGAAGAGACGATCTCCAGGCCAGGCCTGCGCCCAGGGCCATCTCCTTTTAGGGGATGTGGATGAACCCCTAACTTGCCTGATGGCTTGTGCAAGTTGGTCCCCTCCCTGTGGGTCCTGAAGTCACAGGGAATTGGTGGGGTTGAAGGAATGCAGGTCCTTGAATTGGGTGGGGTCCCAAGGCAATGATGCAAGCTGCAGAATCATGAAGGTGCCTTAGGGGAATGTACAGCTCAGGTTGCCTGAGTGTGCTGGCCTCTTCCAAGGCCCTTTGCATTTGTTTTTAGATAGGGTCTTGATATGTTGCCTAGACTGGCCTAGAGCTCTTGGACTCAGGGATCCTGCCTCTACCTCCTGAGTAGCTGGGATACAGGTGGGCCTGCCTGCTTTCTTGCCTCTAGGGCTGCTGATTATGCTTCATTCAGCACTGCCCATGCCTATTCAAGCTAATCTGGAGGAGGTGCTTATGCTTCTGGCTCTGGGGCTCCCTGTCAAGTCCGAGGCATTGCATGCATTTGTGTCAGAAAGCGACCATACAGGTGAGCATCCGTGATGAGGATGTGTGGCAGCCTCAGTGGCAGGGTGTTGATGGAATGTTGTATGGCATGTGCGAGACTCACATCTCACCTGTGACAGTATTCAGTGGCCCGATTTGCCTGGGGTCAGCAGAGACTCAGATAAACAGCTGTCTTCCAATCCTTGCCTGTCATCTCAGCTGTCTTTAGCTTTTAGATGTGACCTGTGGGTACTTGAGCAGAGCAAGAAACCCATAGTACAGGGTGATTCTTGTGCCACCTAAGAGGTCATGTGTTGTCATCACTGGCGTCTCCTAGAAGTGGCTTGCTGGTGTTCCAGCAGGCAGAGAGGTGTTTCCTGTTGCAGTCATATGGTGAACATCATGGTTAGTACCGAAGGTAGCAGGGTCCTGTTCCTTATCCATCTGGTCCAGGAGGCAGTTAATGAAATTGTGACTTTCTTCAGACTTGCCTCACCTGCTCGTGCCATGAGATATGCTCAGACATGAAGACTCGGAGCTCTTTGAGATTTTCAGTGATACAACCCCAGCAGCTAGTCCAGGAGGGAAGGGAAGTGTATATCTGGGGAAGCAGTTTAATAGGGTCTTAAGCAAGACCACTAGGCCTTGATTTCCCAATGGTGAGATTGGATCATGACTTTGTAGGTTCTGGAATGCTTCCATTTTTAGAATCTCAGTCTAGCCAGGCATAGTAGTGCCTGCCTGTAATCCCAGCACTCGGGAGGCAGAGGCAGGAGGATCGTTGCAAGTTCAAGACCAGCCTCGGGTACAAAGTGAGCTTAAGGCCAGTTGCAACTGCATAGTGAGACCTGGTCTCAAAAGACCAAAAAAAAAAAAAAAAAAAAAAAAAATCTTAAGTCTATGCCATTCTGGGAATAGAGGACTCTGTGCTCTGGTTTATCATAGGTTGGACACATTTAGGGAGAGGTTGGAGCCAACTTTCCATCTGGAGACAGATGTGGAAATTGTCATTTAAGAGCTTCACGTAAAAGCTGGGCCAAAAGACAACAACAACAAAAAACCGGACATGGTGGTGCATGCCTGTAATCCCAGCTCTCCAGAGGCTGAGGCAGGAGAATTGCTGTGAGTTCAAGACCAGACTGACCTACAAAGTGAGCTCAAGGCCAGCCAGACCAGCAGATTGACACCCTGTCTCAAGACCAGGAAAAACAAAACTAAATAAAACTTCCACAGCTGGTAGCTCGTGTCACATGCCCATAGTCCCAGCACTTGGGAGACTGAGGCAAGAGGATTGCTGGGAGTTCGAGGCCAGCCTTACCTATATAGCAAGACCCTCAAAAAAACAAGAACTTCAGGAACTCAAGGTAGCCATATCTGTAATGGTTCCTGAAGACTGGAACAGACTACATTGGGTATAGCAAGTGTGAGGCCAGCCTGAATTAAAAGACCTGGTCTCAAAAAGGGAAAGGGCTGGGCATGGTAACACACTCTGTAATCCCAGCACCTGGGGGGCTGAGGCAGGGAGAATTGTTTGCAAATTCAAGACCAGCCTGGGCTGCATAGAGAGACCCTGTCTCAAAAAGACCAAAACAACAAAAAAAAAAAGACCAAAAAAAAAAAAATAATAAGGTTAGGGAGTTGGCCAGTCTCCATCCAGAGAGCATCCAGTCACTGGCTGCACACTTTTTACGGCCTCGAACTCTTAGGGAACTCCAGGAGTAGACGTCCTCTCAGTTCTTCACTCTCTTCACTAGACACTTGAGGCACCAACTTTGGCCTTATCTACATGTTGATCCCACCTTTGTTGGTCCTAACGTTTGGCCTGTGTCTTCTCTTTTTAAAGCTTTTACTGTTGGGATTTTCTTTCCTACTGTCTGCACTGAAAATCTCAGTTGGGTCCCTCCACTTTAACTCTGTCCCACTCTCCACACCATTCGCCCTCAGTGGCTTTCATTTCTTTGTTAGGCCTTATCCCATTTTTCTGGCTCCACTCTATCGGGCCAAACCGGCAAGTGCAAGCTTCCATCTCCTGGGCCTACCATTTCCCTGTAAGAAGTGTTCCCAAATCAGACCTGTGGCCAGAGAAGGTATCTGTAGCACCCATGCATCCTGTAGCCATGCAGCACCACTGCAGGCTGCAGTCCTGGTCAACCTGACTATACTGGCACCAGCAAGGGGAGCACTGTGGGGAGTGGGTACTCAGATCTGGTCCAGGCTCCTGTTGCCCTCTCCACGGCTTTCATCTTCCTCTTCCCTTAGACCCTGAAGTCTTCATCTCAGCCTTTCACTGTCCAGAACTAGAGGTTCAGATCCTCAGCTCTTTCTTCCCTTGGACCCAGGAGTGCAGGCCCCTGCCCTCAGCTGTCTTCACTCTGAACTGGGAGTTCCGTCCCCCACACCCCCTGCATGTGTCCAAAATTCTATTTCCCTGTCTACTGCTGGGGCTGCCTCCCAGAGTGTAGGCTTCAGGCTTCCAGACTTTAGCTGCAGGTTCCCCTGCACTGAGAGCAGTGTGAGGCTGGGGGTAAGCCTCTTTGCACGTGAGCGCTCTCAACATCCCAAACCCATCATACAAGCAGGAGCTCTAGGAGCTACAGCAGCAGTGCTCTGATCATCATGCCTGAGATCCTCCATCTCTGTGCCTTCTCCGTGATTTGGTTTCAGTGGGGTTCTGGGTTGGAGCAGGGGTGAAAACTTAGGTGTGGGAAGTGTAAGTGCCTTTGACCTGCCCTTTCAAGGTTCCCCAAACAGGTTCCCCCCCTTCCCCCACTCCCCCATCCTTCCATTTCTGTGCCCTGGCTCCCCTGGGTTTGTGCGTGTCTGTGTACATGTATGCCTGATTGTGCACATGTATGCCTGACGTGTGCACATCAGCTTGTTGGCCAGGTGCACCCTCCTGAGCCGAGTACCTTTGGGCCCATCTCAATCTGTAGGTGTGTAATCCCTTCACCACCTCTGGCTGATGCTCTGAATGACCTCTTTTGTGCTTCTGATTCCTAAACATGCTTGGAAAGGCACCTTGGCCTAGCATGTTCCCTAAGCATTCTCGATTTCCACTGCTCTTGGAAACCTCTGTGCTGCACCTGTCTTCCTGACTTGACTCCCGGTGTGGGGTCCATCAGCCTGAGCTTCAGTGCCCATCCTGTGACTTCTGGGTGCCTTCCCACGTTTTGAACCATCTGTATGTCTGTGTATGCCCTGCCAGGAACTGCCATATCTATTTTTTTTTTAATTGGTACCGGGGATCAAACTCATGACCTTGCACTTGCAAGGTAGGTACTTATGCCTCTGAGCTAAATCCCCAGCCCCTTGCCATTTCTATTCTTAAGGCTCTGGTTCTCAGATGCCCCCTAGTGTCCCGTGAACGTGCTGCAGCACTCTCTGGCCTCCAGTCCTTCATGTCTCAGGAGACATCCTTATCCTCGGATAAGGATAAGATGGTGGACAAATGTGCCCCTCATTTTCCCCTTGCCATAGGGGAGGGGCTGGAGGAGGGGCTGATGCAGGCCTGCAAGGAGCATGGGCCAGGGCCCGGGTGTGCGCGCTGAGTCAATGCTGAGACTGATCCTGAATGTGTGCTCTCTGCACTGCCAGACCCAGCCTTCCTGCCAGGCGTGGGGCGCTGCAGAGTCTGAGACCGGACTGATTTCCGGGAGGATCTGTCAGCATTTTGGTCCATCTTTGTGTTATGTCAGTGTTGCTCTCAGACTCAGTCTCTGTTCTCTGCTCATCTTTCTCTTCCTGCGTCTCCCTTGTTGTGTGTGTTTTCCTCTTGGTCTCTGCTTGGTATGTCTTCACGGACTTGAGGGTATCTGTCTCTCTCCAGTCTGTCTAGACTTCACTTTCCTGTGTGCTTCCTATCTCTGCCTCTACAGGCTCTTGTCATCTGGTAGCCTGCCTGCCTTTTCTTTTTTCCTTTCCCCCCTCTTTTCCCTTCCTTTTCGCTTTTCTTGGGATTGAACCTCAGCACCTTTGCACTTAGCTACACCCCCCAGGAGGCCTCCCTCTTTTTTTTTTTTGCAGACTTTTGAGACAAAGTCTTACTAAATTGCCCGGGTGAGGCTGAAACTCATCAATCTTATGCCTTGCACACCCAGAGTGCTGGTAATACAGGTGTGGCACCCCTTCTCTGTCACCTGTCAGCCTTTTTCTGTAGGAGCCAGGTGACTAGCAAGGGTTGAGGGTTGGACCTCACTCACAAGTGCTGACTGCTGAAGGCTGGGTGCAGTAAGCTGTGCCCTCTGGCCCTACCCCATTCCTTTGGGTCAGACTCTGTGATGGGTCTTCTGTCTTAGGGTCTTTGACTTTCTCTCCCACTCCTGGCCCTTCCTTATTTCCTCTTGATTGGGCTGGTCTTTGGAATGTAAGCTTCTTAGGAGTTGACATTTTGTTGGGCATAGTGATGCAAAGCTGTAATCTTAGCACAGCATTCTTGGAGGCTGAGGCTGGAGGATTGGGTAAGTTTGAGCCCAGTGCCAATAACTTAGTAAAGCCTTGTATCAGTAATAATAAAAGGACTGGTGATATATCTCAGGCCCTTGGTTCAATCCTGGGTACATAAAAAGTTCATATCTGTACCCCACCGCCTAAGATAGTTCTCGGCATGTAATAGTGGCTCAGTAAATATTTCCATTTGCTGAGTGCACAACTCTTTCTTCCCGTTTCTGTCTCTCAGACTCAATTTTTGTTTCTTTCAGTGTATCTCTCCATTCCACCGATCTTTTCCTTTTTTTCTCAAGTCTTTGATCTTTCCCAGTCCTTTTTATTTTGATGGTCTCACAAAATTGCCCAGCCTAGTTTTGAACTTGTGATCCTAGTGTTTCAGCCTCCTGAGTAGCTGGGTTTGCAGTTATGGGTCACTGTCTGGCTTCGATGCCTCTCTGAACTTGTTTCTGTGTTAGAATCTCCTAGTCTTCCCTCTCCCTTGGCATCTGTCTCTCCCTTTTCTCAGGACTCTTTGTCTTCCTGTCACACTTTCTCTTTGTATCATTCCCAGTCTTGGTTTTTCAAAGTCTTTCTCTGCTGTTCCTCTGTCTTCTTGATTCTATCTCTTTTCAGTATCTGCTTCTGTTGAGTCCTACCATGTCTCCCTCCAGCTCCTAGCACCTGGGACAGACTGGTCCACCTGTGGAGATTAAGGAGCTGAGGTCTCAGGTGAGGAACGAAGAACTGTATGTTTCACCCAGCCTCATGTCCTGCACATGTCTCAGCTCCTGGATGGCTTTGGCGGATGCCTGTTCCTCTCTGATGAGCCAAGCTCCTGTCAGTAGGATGGCAGGCTGTTACCTGGAGTCCAGGCCAGGAGGCTCCATGCCTGAGACCTCTGTCCTCACCCCAGAGGGAGGCGTTGCAGGGCAAAGGATTGGTGCAGTGAGAAGAGTAGGGTGTGGGGCAGCCTGCCTGCCTGCATCTGGCTGCCCCATTCATT
The DNA here is from genome assembly GCA_004027295.1 of Dolichotis patagonum. Taxonomy (NCBI): domain Eukaryota; kingdom Metazoa; phylum Chordata; class Mammalia; order Rodentia; family Caviidae; genus Dolichotis; species Dolichotis patagonum. The sequence continues at coordinate 63,247 of PVJX010006624.1, forward strand.
GCCCTTCCTCTCCTCTGAATTTTTCTCCTTTTCCTACCACTTCCCTGTCCTCTGCCAACCTCATTCTGTCTGTCCCCCTTTCACTTCCCATTTCTTAGTCTCTATCTCTGTGCTCGTCTGTCTCTGACAGTATGTTTCTCTGCATGTCTGACTTGTGAGGTTGAAAGGTGGTGATCACAAGCCCGTGTGTGAGATCCAACTCTGCCCATGTCTGCTGCATGATCTTGGGCAAGTCACTTCACCTGTCTGAGCCTCAGTTCACTCACGTGTCATGTGATAACATTCTGCTTTGCCTCACAGGGAGGACTAAAGGAAACACTTAGAACAATGTGTGAAAAGGAAGCACTGTGTGAACACGACCCTTCAGGCCTTCACTGTCTTGCTTACACCTCTCAGGGATTCCAGTTTGGTGTCTCTCAGGGGTGCTGTCTTTTCTTGTCTCCATTCCTCTTCCTGGTTTCAGGCCCTCACAGCCTGTACCTTGCAGTCTGTCTCCAGAAAACCAGGGAACAATTTCTCCTGCTGTCCTCGCCCTGCAGGTGATGGTACCACTAGTCACAGGTGTCTCCCCTCTCTGCAGCCAGACTTCTCACCTCACCCTGAGACTGTTCTACTCTGTTAATTGGGCCCAGACAGGTTTGAATGTATTACAAAGATAATTTACTATAAAATGATACAAAAAGCCCAGAAAAAGGCACATTACAGAAGAAGTTCTATTTGTACAAACAGCCTTCCCATTCCCCTTGTTTTTCTTGCGTGCAGGTGGGATGCAGAGAGGAGAGATGAAGGATGGGCCCTTGGCAGGCTCAGGGTGCAGGGCAGAGAATGTGACGGCGAGGCAGATGAGGGCCAGTTGTGGAGCAAGAAGAGGGGCGGAGCAACCCTGCTCATTGTGGAAGGGCTCAGGCATCAGCGCAGGCTCACACGCATCTCAAAAGGCTTAGGCACATTGCCAAGACCTGAGCTTAGCGGAGTCAGATCGATGTCCTCGGGCGCCACCAGCGGCTGCAATGTGAAGTTCTGCAGGATGGCGGTGAGGAAGAGGAAGAGCTCCATGCGCGCCAGCGACTCACCCATGCACAGTCGGCGCCCTGCGGGGTGGGGAAGTGGGGGAGAGACGATGAGACCGGGGACGAAAGGCTGTACCCAGATCCTCAGAGGAAAACTAATATGAGGACAATGGTTGGGGACATCCCAGATCCATCTGAGAAGGAAAGGTGCTTTAAAGAAAGGAGAAAGCAGAACGTGCAGCCGCCTTGGGTTCACATCCTGGCTCTGTCAAGGCTGCTTTTGTGCTCCTGGAAATTTCTGAGTATTTGAAATGGAGAGCATGCTAGTGCCTCTCATGAGGTTGCGAGTCAATACTGGTAAAGCAGTGAGAATGTGATTGTTATGTACCTGTGTGTGCTGTGCACTCTAAGCTCTTAATGAAATCCTGCTCTTAAGCCCTAACAACCCTTTAGGGGGCTCTTGAGCCCTAAAGGTAGGTGCAGTTTAGGATTGTAGAAATTGAGGCTCAGAGATGTAAAATAACATATTCAAGATCACACAGCTGCCCAGCTCTTAGCCGCCACTTTTGTAACTTGTCAGAGGTAGCCTGTGGTACAGAGTAGGCAATACGGGAATTTACCAATTATTATGCCTGTCGCTTTTCCCTGCTATGAGTAAACCAGGATTATTTTCCTGAGCAGCAAAGAAAAACTGGAACCACATCAACTGCGCCACCTACTGGAGAGGCTGACTGTGAGCATTCCAAACTGAACAGTTAATCTACCTCCCCGTCTCCTCCCCTCCACAAGGATTTTAATCTTGATTTATCCAGCAGCAGAGTTGGGAGACATTCACTCGTATGGATAAATGCATGGATGAGTGGATGGGTGAATGTCTCTCTTCCAAAGCTGAGGATGGGGTGGGATGAGAGGTGACAATTTTGGGTAGTGAATTAGGACTAGTCTTAAACTGTCTCCTGCCCTCACCGGCTGAGAAGGGCATGAAGGCAGGGCTCTTCTTGAAGGACTGACTGGCATCCAGAAAATGCTCAGGGTTGAACTCCTGGGGCTTGACGAACTGGCTGGGGTCATAGTGCACAGTGTTGAGGAGGGTGATGACATCGGTGCCCTGTATGGGTGAAGAGATGGTGTCAGGGTGTAGAACAGCTGGGAGGTTTCCAAACTAGGGTTCTACTCTACAGTCCTGGGGTTCCTGGGGATAAGAAAGGAGGGTGGGGATGGGAGGTAGGGCTCATCTGGGCTTCCCACTGCTGAGTCCTGCAGGCTCGCACTTGCCAGGCAGATGCTTAGGCCACTGAGCTAAATCCCCAGCCCCGAGGAACTGTTTCTCAGAAGCAGATGTGGGATTCCCGGGAAGTGGAGAGTTCTCTGAGGACAGTGACCACAAGGATTCTGAAGATGAAGTCCTAGACCCCAGAGATGCTGGCTGGGGATCAATAAGGGGAATTGTGATAGGGAAGGGGTGTCGAGTTTCGGACAGGAAGCAGTCCGCTATGCTATGCTATGGTATTGGGTTCCCCAGAAGGGGCTGAGATTCTGGATTGGAGAATCTCAGATATATGTCTGTGGCTAGCGTTCAGGATGCCACTTAAAAGGGCCTGGGGAGTTGATTGCTATGCTCTGGGGCCCCATGTGGCTTGCCAGGGGTCTGGCACACCTTGGGTAGCAGGAAGCCGTGGAAGGTGGTGTCCCGAATGACGCGGTGCGGTAAGCTCATGGGGATGACGTCTGCGAAGCGCTGCACTTCGTGGATCACCGCATCGGTGTAAGGCATGGAGGCGCGGTCATCCAGGGAGGGCAGCCGGGAGCGCCCCACCACTCTGTCGATCTCCTCCTGCACACGAGCTGCGGGAGGAGGCGGCAAGTGCTGGAGCGCGCGGGTAGTGTAGGGTAGCCGTGGGCTCTAGGAGGCTGGGAACAGGGGGAGTACGCGCACGGGGTCCGCCCAAGCCTGCCAGCGCGCATCCCCACCAGGGGTTCCTGTAAGGCTTAGCCAGAGCGCAAAATACTGGTTGGCGCAAAGACTCCAAGGGGGGTTGGGCGGGCAGGGCTGCAGGGCGGGACTGGCCGGCTGATGGATCCAGCAGGTGGGCTGTGAGGGAGGACTGGAGGTCGGGGGCGGAGCAGAGGCTCGGGGCGTGGGCAGTGTGGGCAGTTTCAAGGTTCTGTGGCGGAGATCCGGGTCGCACCACGAGTGCTGGCGTGTGGACCCTATGCGCCCTGTGGGTGGAGTCTGCCTCCGTGTGGCTTTGCTTGGCTACCTAGGCTTTAGCTCTGGGCTGCTTCTGGCCGGGTGTGGTGGGGCTGAGGGCTGCTGAGCACAGGCGCACCTTGCACCTTCTGGTACTTCATGAGTATGAGGCAGGCGTGGCGCAGCGTAGTGCCCACCGTCTCGGTGCCGCCAAAGAGCAGGTTGTGCGTGGTCATCAGCAGGGTGTCCACGCAGAAGTGGCTTAACGGGTCCTTCTTCTCCTGAGGGGTTGAGAGGTGGGGGTATGAGCCAAGGCCAGCGATTCCACCCCCGTCTAGGTTGTGGGGGCTCTTGGTCGTGAGACCCGCTAGCTCACCCTAACCCTTCACAGTCGTGTGCAGGTGCCAGTCTGCCCCGCCCCCGTTTAGCTTGCACCCCTTGGGGAGCTGGGGAGCATGGAAGGGCGGGGTAGGGCGCGGTAGGGCAAATCTTGGGGCACGATGAACAATTTGGACAGGGCTTTAACTACTTCTTGAAGAGCTGTTAATTGCTGGTGGCTGTGAAGGAGGCTCCAAGCAATTCAGCTGCGCTACCTGCCTCAGCTTCTTCTCCCCTTAAAGTTCCCAGCTCCCTCCAGTCTAGGGTCTGCCCGGTGAGGCCTGAGCAGCGGGAAGGTTTCGGGTCACACCAGAAGTGGGATTTGCAGGCAGGGCTCACCTGTGCCATCTTGGTGAGGAAGCAGTCGATGAAGTCCCCGGGAGAGTCGGGTTCTAGGGAGGCCTGGTGTTCGAGGACGCTGCGAGCGATCAGCTCTTTCATGTTCCCGAAGTTCTTGAACATGCGTCGGTGTGGCCCGGGCACCCAGTCCAGAAGACTCGGGAAGATGTTGTAGAGCTGGGGACCGGACAGGGTTGGAGGGGCTTGGAGGAGCAGGTGGGGCAAAGCAAGTGGACCAAGTTGTGAGGGAGCAGGTCTGAAGGACAGCGGAATTGCAGAGATGGAGAGGTTGGGGGGGGAGGGAGAGAGCAGGGATGGGGCGGGTGCCTGAGGGAGCCACTGGGGGGGGTGGGCGTGACTGTAACTGGGCGGGTGGGGGCTGAGGGCAGAGGGCTGCCATAGTTTTTGCCTCACTGGCTGCTTCCTCTTGGCCACTGGACCCTGTTCATCCCATCCCGCTAAACTCAGTTCACTGACCTCGCCCCAGGGCGTGCTCATGATCTGGAAGTTGTCGTTGATGAGACGGATGATGGTAAGCAGACGCTCATCATCGTAGTGGAAGCGGCTGCCGAAGACCACCGAACATATAATGTTGGACACCGAGCGGCTCAGCATAAACACGGGATTGAAGGGCTTGCCTGAGGGTGAGGGGCAGAAGGCATCAGCTGTGGAGACCCAGTAGGCAGCATGCAGACCACATGCAGCCACAGCCCTAATTTGTACAGTGTCTGACCCAACCACGGCAGCCTGTCCTGCAGACTCCCATATGCACATGGCTGCCTGGTGCACGGCACAGCACCCCCTAAACAGGTTAACCCTAGAAATAGCCCAGAACCCCCTGGCACTCTGCATTACCTCAGTAAACACATCACCCAACAGCAGAACAGGCTGGTCTTGGTGACAAAGCACACAGCACACACAGCACACACAGCATAGCATGTGGCAATCAGACAGCACCGAACACAAAACATGGTAACAAAACACTCAGTAAATATGACCACAGTACTTACCAATACACACAATACAGGTCCAGGGACCTAACAACCAGCTGAGAATTATTCCAACATGTCACAATGTACTGACACCCAATACCAGCATGCGGCAACATCCTCGTGGAACATAGCAGTGATACGCAAGAACACAGCAGACTGTGGAACACAGTGTGTGACATCATAACACATGTGACCAGGCAGAAGGGTGGACACAATACCCAGGAGCACAACACTGGCAGCACAACAGGCACAATGTGTACTATTGCATGTAGTGTCTGGCTGCACTACAACTTCAGAAAGAGCCCACAGAGCTGGGGTGGTGGCCTAACTTCAGCATGTGGGAGGCTGAGGCAGGGACATCCTAAGTTCAGGACCAGCCCGGGTTCAAGGTCAGCCTGGACTACATGGTGGGATTCTGTCTCCAAAAAACTAAACAAAACAAAAAACAAAACAAAACACAAAAAGGCCAAGCAAGAGGCTTTAGAAACACACTTAACATCCAGTAATCCATTAGGCAGAGCACAGAAAATATTAAAGCAACACAACAGCCAAGACATATAGCTCGTAGCTGGGCCCGGTGCCACACCCCTGTAATTGCAGCACTTCCGGAGCTGAGGCAAGAGGATCACAGCAAGTCAAAATCAATGTAGGCCACAAAGTGAGTTCAGGGCCATCCTGCATAGTGAAACCCTGTCTCAAAAAGACCAAAACAAAACCAAAAATGACAGCACAACCCAGAAAACCAGATCTCAAGTTAGACTCAGTTTGAATCCTGGTTCATCCTGCTAATCTTGATGTGACCTGGGCAACTGGTTTTCTTCCCCAAGCCTCAGTTTTCTTATCTGTCAAATGGGGCTGTTCTCATGGGGCTGTTCTAAGGAGACAGTAATGTGTGCTTGGGAAGGCCTTGACTGAGGCCTGACTCATGAGGAGACTGTCACAAGCCATGGTACTGTGGTAGATTGAAGAAAGAGATCTGTGTCCCTATGATCAGAATGTGTTCATAGAACTTTTACCTTGCATGGGAAAAGGGACTTTGCAAATGCAATTGAGGATTCTGAGATGGAAAGATTACTGCAGATTGTTCAGGTGATCATCAGAGTCCACGTAAAAGTTAGCAAAAGATAACCTGAGGATGGGGTAGCTGGAAGATTGGAAGCTACCATCTTTGTGGCTCTGAACCTTAAGGAAGGGACCAGGAGCCATTAGACAGCCTCTAGAAGTTAGAAAAATCAAGAGCAGTGTTCTTCCCCCACGTCCTCCCAGATGAATGCAGGCCTGCTGACCCATTTTTATTCTGGACCCCTGAACTACAAGAGAATAAATCTATGTTGTTTTGAGCCAACACATTTGTGGATTTTTTTGGTGGCTATTTTAAGATAGGCTCTCTCTGTATAGTTCAGGCTGGTCGTGAACTCACTGTGTGTGAGTACCACCTGCTACCTGGTTGTGCCACTGGAGTGCCTTAAAATCTGTAACCCCGGGCCTCCTCAAATTTGCAGTAATCCTTCAGTCTCAGACTCCCAAGTGCTAGGATTACAGCTGCGTACCACCACCCTTTACAGATTTTTTGTTTTTTTACAGTGGCAATAAGAAATTACAGGCAGCTGTTATGATTTCACTTATATCATATCATTTAATTCCTTCAATATCACCGGCCACATGATCATCATCATCATCTGCCCAAAACCAAGAAGGCATGGAGATCAGAGAAGAGGAATGTTTAGCATTCTGTGCCTCAGTTTCCTCTTCTGTAACGGGACTGCTTCTTAGATTTGGGTGATTTATCAGAGAGGTGGTATACAAAAAAATTCTTGGAACAGTGCTGGAACATGGTAGGTGTCCAATAAGTTTTGGCTCTGCATTTGATTTTTTTGGGAGGGGGCAGTGATAAGGGTGGAATCTAGGACCTTGCACATGTTAGGCAACGTCACACCATTACACTTCCAGCTCTGTGCTGCTTACTTTTTGGAATGTTTCTCCTCCGCAGGCCAGAGGTTTTTCCCTGGACTTTTACCCCAGCTCTGCCATACCCTGGGCACATGGCTGAACCTTTCTGGGCTTTAGCTTCCTCACGTGGAATAACACTGACTTTCCAGAGTTGCTGTAGGGTGAAAGTAGCTCATACCTCTAGAGTTCAGCAGAATGCCTGCTATCCAGTAAACACATAGTACTCTCTCTCTCTTTTTTTGTCTTTTTGAGACAGGATCTCGCTTTGCATTTCAGGCTGGCCTTGAGCTTGCTTTGTACCCCAGGTTGGTCTCAAATTCCCAATGATCCTCCTGTCTCAGCCTCTCAAGTGCTGTGATTACAGGCGTGGGCCATCACCCTCGGCTACTGCTCTTATGACATTAACGTGTTGTTTGTGGACTTGGGTGTCAGGCATGGGTTTAAATCCTGGCTGCTCCACTTGCTAGCTTTGCTATTTTAAACCATTCCCCTAACTTCTGGGCTCTATTTTCTCATCTGCATTTGGATTGTCCTGAGGCTTACAGAGCTAAATTTTGAAAACGTGCTCAGGACCAGGCTTCACATGGGGTCACTTCTTAAGAACATCATCACTATGCATCACCGTTACACAAACATGGCTCAGAATACCATAGAGAGACAAAAAACACCTCACCAAACCTGGAGGAGACGCAGAGCCACAAGTCCACCCAACACCAGGTGGCGCCATTCCCATCGCTGCTAAGCGAAGCCCTCGGGCTTTTTGCGTTCACACCCAGGCTATGGGACTTCCCAGCACTACTGCCCACCAAGTAGGACGGCTGCGACTTGGGAGTGCAGACTGCACTCAGGGACCCGACCTTCCGTTTTCTGCAGCTCCTCCAGCAGGAACCTGCTTTCCTCCAGGATTCGCTCCTCCATGCTTCTGTTTCCCATGCCGAAGTTCCGGAGAATCTGGAGCGAGAACCTTCTCAGGACCTTCCATCGTTCTCCATTGGAAAAGGCGATGCCTGGGGGGAAGAGGCAGCAGGCTCAGCCTGCGGGTCGTCCCTGAGGCCACTCCGCCTAAGGCCCCCTCTCCTGATGTTTGCCGACAGAGAAACACAGTTGTCAGCCCTGCGGATCCTGCAGGTGGGGGTAGGTGCCTCCTTTGGGCTTTCTTAGGACTCTGGATTTCCCTCCCTACCGTCCTGGTCACTCTGTCTCCCCACTAAGGACCTGGTCACCTTGGGCTGTCACTGACTGGTGATGAGGCCGTGTCCTTCATGGTGTTGGGAGGACAGCGTGGGGCCTGTACTGGTCACCAGTGTCCTTGGCATTGCCCGGTGTACAAAAGAGGTGCCAGTGATTGCTCACTGATCACTGGTTGTGCAAATAAGCGACATAAGCAAGAAAAGTAAACTCTGGGACAAGGCTAGATTTCAGCAGCCCTTTGCACAGTTCTTTTTTTGGGGGTGGGTAGTGCTGGAGATGGAACCCAGAACCTCTGCACCGAGCTACATTCCCAGCTCATTTAAATTAAGTTAGGTTAATTATTTTTGAGACAGGAGCTCACTCCATAGTTCAAGCTGGCCTTGAATTCACTTTGTAGCCCAGACTGGCCTCAAACTTGCAATGATTCTCCTGCCTCAGCCTCCAGCATGCTGGAATTACAGGGGTAGTCTGCCACGCCCATCCCCCATTTCGTGTTATCAAGTGGCCCTGCATTTCACTAAGATTGGGATGACAGCCTCCCACCCCTAGTTCCTCCCTAAATATGGGAAATATTGGGGACAGGTGGAGGAAATGGGAGGGGTACACGCTTACCATTGCCCTTAGTAAAGTTGAAAAATACAGGATATTTGCCCCGGCCACTGAATTCCTCCGCTTGGTCCACAAGGGCCTCCTTCACAGTTTGGTACCCGCTGAGGACCACCACCCTCCTTGGCCCCAGGTACACGGTGAACACTGAGCCATACTCCTTGCTCAGCTAGGGGAGGAAGAAAGAAGTTACAGGGGCTCTGGAGCCATGGGACACCCCTCCTCCCCATTCTCCCAGGATGACACCCTGCACCTTAGTGAGTGAAGTCAGCAGGTCCTGGGAGCGAAGCTGAAGCAGGTTTCCCAGGAGTGGGAGGGGCCTGGGCCCTGGAGGCAGCTGGCCCTTGTCCCTTGAGCTAAGGGTCAGGAACAGATAGACCAGAGCCAGGAGCAGGAGCAAGACGGCTGTGCTCATACTGTCCATGCTGAAGACCTCTGCAGGTGTCTGGAAGGCAGAAGGGTAGAGGGCAGAGCTGGGAGACTGGGTTCCTTCTCATGGCCTGGAATTGTCATTGCCCAGGTTCTGGAAGTGTGGGCAGGGCAGGTAGAAAGGAGAAAGGAGAAGGAAGCACAGACTGGAGGAGTCCAGGGGTAAAGCAGGAGGAAGAAGGGAGAAAGAAAGGAGAGGAAGAGGATGGAGATGGAGACAAGGGATACAGAGAACACAAGAGACAGCGACTGAGGGACACATGGAGATAATGAGGAATACAGAAAAAGAATGGAGTGTCATTTTTTTCTTGAGACAGAGTCTTGCTGTGTAGTGCAGGCTGACCCTGAACTTACTGTAGCCCAGGCTGGCCTTGATCTCAAGGCAGTCCTCCTGCCTCAGCCTCCTAAGTGATGGCATTATAGGGTTGTGACCTGCCTGGCAAAACAGTGTCACTGTAATATCTATATATCCTCAGATGTCTCTCTCTCTCTCTCTCTCTCTCTCTCTCTCTCTGTCTCTCTCTTACCTATTCATTGTCATCTATCTACCTATTCATCATTTATCAAGATACTCTTACCCAGTTATAGAAACAAGATCGATTAAAACAGAGATAAACCCAGAGAGAAGATCACAGAAGGAGGGGTTGACCTAGACCAGAGAAAGAAAGAGGCCGAAGTAGGAAGGGACAATGCTAGAGAAAGAGAAGAGAGATGGAGATAAAGATACAGAGATAGAACAAGGAGGGAGGGAGAAGGAGAGAGCAGGCAAACTGGAGACAGTGGGAGTTGGGAGCCAGCAACAGAGACTGGAACAGATGCACAGAGGCAGAGAGATGTATAGATTTCCCAAAGAGGTTTCCAGATAGTTCTAGAGGCAGAGATGGAGAGGCACCCTCTCTCCTCTCTGGGGACACCTCCCCTGATGTCCCTTGGCCAGCACCCCTTACCTGCTGTGTGGCAGATGAAATGAGTCCTGGAACTGTGAGTGTGTTCAGGGGTCTGGTAGCTGCTCTTAAATTGTCTATCCATTCCCCTCCTCTGTGGCTCCACCCTCTTCTGTGGTCCAGTGAATTTAATGCCTCCACCTTTTTACTGTTCCTTTGGTGCACACCCTCTGTCACAGCCAGCTGGGATGGGGCCAGTGCATGGGGCCACACCTCAGGAACCTTTGGCAGGGGGCTCACTGGCCTGCAGGGTGACCTTCGTGTCAGCTGTCCCCACTGCAGACAGTGGTCAAACACTTCTTCCCTGGGTCTGGCTGGAGTGTGTGTGTGTGTGTGTGTGTGTGGTGATGAGCTTGTGGGGCCTTGGCAAAATGATGGCCCAGGAATGGGCTTGCTCTCTTAGATGTTCTGAGCATTGGTTCTATTTCTCTGGGTTAAGGCTGTTGTTGCTGCTACTCAGTGGTCACTAGACCTTGGGCAGACCTTTTCCTTCTTTTCCATTTTCTCATTTCTGGACGCCTAGTTTTTTGATAGCTTTTGTTGTTGTTGTTGTTGTTTTGGTACCGGGGATTGAACTCAGGACCTTGTGCCTATCAGGCAGGCACTGTGCCACTGAGCTAAATCCCTGGCCCTTTGGTGGTTATTTCTGCAGTTCTCTGCTCTTATGGGTTGTCTCTGAAATTCTGTGGATCTCACTTTGCTGCTTTCTCTGTGATCTCTCTAGCTGAACCTTTTTGTTTTTCTGTGTCTGTCTCTGTGTCTCTCATTCCCTCTCCTTGTCCACCCCTCTTTTATACCTCCAGGTCTTTGTTTCTCACTCTCTTTTTCTTTCATCCTATCTCCTGGTAGATCCTTCTCCTCCACTGACTCTTCCCACCTCTCTCTGTCTATATCTCGTCTTCCCCCAATCAGGCTGTTTCCACGAATCAGGCTGGAGTGACCAGTGCTGAAGTCATGATGAACCATTAGGGGAAAGCCAGGGCCATTGGAACCCTCAGGGAAACAGGACCTTGGACTTGAATTTACCCTCTCTGTCCTTCCAGTGCAGACTCATTTGCTGTCTTCCTTCTGTGGTCTTCTAGGTCTGCTCTTGGCTTTTGTCCTGGCAGCTGGTCCCAGTCTCCTAACATTGGTCAAAGTCAGATTGCTGAAACCAAAGCTGGCCTCAACTAGGGCTCCCTTGTCCAGGGCTAGGGTAAGGGTGAGAGCCCTTGAGGCAAAGGGACTGGGGAGACCAGGTAGAGCCCTGCCACTGCAGGCCCTTGGGTGTGCACCGAGTTTGCTTTGCCTGTGGAGGGGAGGAGGAAGTACACAGAGGTCCTGGGGAACCTGCCACTCCAGGTCACAGGCCCAGGTGACACAGAGGTGGGGCTGCCACTGTTATTTTAGTCCTGGGAAAGGCTTGTTGGAGCAGGTCCTGGAAGAAGGATGAAGGCTAGTTTATAGGATTAAAGGTCTCCAGTTTCTTGTGGCAGCAAACCCTGTTTCTAGGAGTGGGTGTGGTGCTGGATCCACTCTAACCCTGTAAACAACTCTTCTGTGATTCTTGAACTGGCTTGAGAGGTGCCTCAATGGTGAACTCAGGGTTTGTGAGAAGTGGAGTTTTAGGGAGCTTTGGGTTCTTCTTGTGGTCTCACTGGCTCTCTGGCTGCAGAGATCTTGGAGCCACAGAAGGGTGTATTACAGTTTCTTACCCCAGTGCCGTTGGTCTTTTGGGTCTGATAAGTCTTCATGCATGTGTGTGCTTGGCGGGATGTTTAACAGCATCCCTGATTCCTGCCTACTAAAAGTCCAGAGGCCTTCTCTGCTACTTTGTTTGTGACAGCCCACATTGGATTCACCTATTGCTGAATGTCCCTCGGGGGAGACAGAATTAACCCTGGACTTAATGGTGTCTTAACCTCTTTTTGTGAAATGTGAGCAACATCAGAGATCAAAAAAGAGTGGCTCTTAGCTGAGTTTATCTAGAGTCTACTGTTAAGTGTGATGCTGTCTGTTTCATAGTCAGTATCCTGAAACTTTAGAACTTTGACAAAGCTTACAAAATAAAACAAGACAGTGAGAGCAAGGCAGATTCAGCCTGTGTAGTAGACTTGGTCTAAGAACCATAATGACCAAGTTAATTAAACCCAATATTTTTGTGAAGCAATTTTACTTCTGCCAGAAAGCTGTAAAAGCAAATAGTTAAAAGCGTTCCCTCATTTCTACTTCTTCTTCCTCTTCTCCTTCTTCTCCTCCTTCTTCCTTCATCTTCCTCTTCTGCTTCTTCTTCTCCTCTTCCTCCTCCTCCTCCCCCTCTTTCTCTTCTTCCTTCTTCTCACAGGGTTGCCCTTTATACAGTATTTCAGGCTTGCCTTGCATTCATGATGTAGCCTGGGCTAATTTGAAACTCGTGATGACCCTTCTACCTCAGCCTCTTGAGAGCTGAGATTACATGTGTGTGTTACCACACTCATCGAGAATCTCCTGTCATAAACCAATGTGAATTACCTTTTGGAGAAATCCCACAATTTACTAATGGCAAGATTTCCTCATGCCATAATTTCTTACTGCTTGAGTATCACAAGCTTGGTGACACTTTTAGGATTTTTTAAGCACACATGTAGAATTGTAAAAAAAAATTTTTTTTGAGACAGGGTCTGCTATGTATTCCAGGCTGGCTTTAGTAACCTAAGTTGGCCTCAAACTCATAGTGATTTTCCTGCTTCAGCCTCCTGAGTGTTGGGATTACAGGTGTGGGCCTCCACACCCAGCTACATTTTTATTTTTGATTTTTTTTCAATGATGCTTTGTTTTTAGTACAGTGGTCTTACATTTCTTGTTAAATTTATCATGGAGTATTTTATATTTTTCTACACTACTATCAATGAAGAGTCTTTCAAATCTAGTTTTTCCTTTTTGCAGTTAGGATATAAAACCATTGACTTTTGCATATTAATCTTCTATCTTATAAACCCTCTCACAGTTATTATTACTAATACAATTACAATTACATTGATTTTTTAAAAATAATTTTATTTTAAGAGAAAAAAACAAAACAAAACAAAACAGAATAAAGGGAAGCAACAATACAGTGTTCCAAGGAAAAAAGGAAAAGAACAACAACAACAACAACAA
>PVJX010006625.1:0-13478 GCA_004027295.1 Dolichotis patagonum
CTGTTTGAATGTCTACTTTACATGTTTTAACTTTGTAATTTGAACAACTATTTCCAAGAAGTCAGTATGTAATTAGTCAAGTAATAATTTCTTAGGTTTTATTGTTGTACTTTTCCTTGGAATACTGTATGGTTGCTACCCTTTATTCTGTTTTATTTTGTTTTGTTTTTTCCTCTTTAAATAAAATTATTAAAAAAAATTGTACAACTCTACATTCTATAATTACATAACATGAGAATTATCTGATTCTTCCAATTTGAAGGAACTTAATTCTAAAGTCATTAGGCCTTTGATCAATGTCGAGTAAATCCTATCTCGACTTTTTTAGATGCATGTGCCTCCAAAAGACTGACCCACTTCATCCAGGTTTTAAACAGGTGCAATTAGACTTATACAAAGTATTTTTATAGACTGTTCCTGCTGTTTTATTATTATTACTTTCTATCATCCAGTTAGTGTGGAAAGAAAGTGAGCCAAGGTAAGAATATGTATCTCTATATGGACCCAGTGGTAAATGACTAGGGGAGTTGTTTGGGGCCTGGAAAGAGAAAGATTAACAAATCAAAGACAAGGTGATCTAGGGAGAGGTGTGGATGGATCTGAAATTTTTAAAAACACCACTCCTTCTTCATCATTTCTTTAATCCATATCCTTAAAAATGAGTATCAGGCAGCCTTTTAAAATATCAACACTGCTAATTAAAATGTATGCTAGGAATAAACATGAAACTGAAATAAGGTTCCATGACTAGAACTTTTACGTGTGTGTGTGTGTGTGTGTGTGTTTAAAGAAGAACACTACCTTAGCCTAATAGTTTGTCTGTTTGTCTGTTTGTCTTTTTAGAGACAAGCCATTACCCGCTTTTGGATCAGTAAAATGAATAGGTTGAAAATACTTTGAATAGCGTCATCAGCATTCAAAGTATACGAAGCAGATCTGAGAGAGAAAAACACTGCTTGCTCTATCATGTTGAGAAATGCTATAGCAAGGATAATTCTCTGCACCACACAAAATAATGCCCCAGAGAAAGGACATAGGCAAGGACATTTCTTTTTTGAGCACCCAACTAGCATGGACCATCTTCTTCACATTACAGTACACAAAATCACAAACTGGCTACTGAAAGTCTGAAGCTGAGAAGGGTAAGAAGCTATCATGACACCAAGAGGATCAAGGGAATTGAAGTAACAGTGAAAAAATATCAAGTGTTAAAACTAAAGGAGAAGACAATTTACCAAGTGATTTATGTCCAAGTGTTGGGACTCAATTTATTTTGATAGCAATCACTTAAACCCATGTCATTCAGAAGAAGTTCAAGTCCTGAAAGTTTATAGAAGGTTTGGAGTTAACTAACAGCCAGCCAATCAACTCATCAGCAAGCTATGCCCTGTTATAAGTGGTGTGCCAGAGAATGTGGCAGGCCAGCCATGGTGCCGGGGCTTAGTTAATTGATTATACGTTTAGATACCCCACAAGGTATCTCAATGCACGAGATAAGTCACACATATAACCAGAGATCCCCTAGAATTTGTAAGTCTGCTTCAGAAGGACCCAGAAAATGCTTATGATGCAGGATATGAATACAGAACCAGCATACAACCTACTCCTACCTTTTCTTTTTCTGTTCAAACAACCTGTCAGTGGAAATAGGAGTGAGGTAAAAATCAATAACACATGCTGGAAACTGCAGCCCAGCCAAAACAGCATATAGACCAGAGCTGGATAACAAAGTAGGTCACTGAACTTGGAATCCTTCAACTTACATTTGACAAAATATATCAACACAACAAATGTCACAAATAAGTTTTTCTGACCCGCTGTGCATGATTTGAATACTGACAATGCCTTTACCTTCATAATTAAACTGAAAATCTCACTTTAAAAAATCAGAAAATGCCTGTATGCCCAGGTATACAAATTTTGTCTTCCCCATTTTCCTTATTTCTTATTTTATTTTCTACCCCACATCTAGAGAGGATTACCTATGGTCTGACTGACGTTAAAGAACACACACTGGTGCTCTTAACATAACTCTGGTATCCAGCATATAGTAACCTAATCATATAAGAAATGCTAATAGATTAGTATGCCCCTCCAATGCCTTACTCACTGAAAGACACTTTATACAAAATTCAAGCTAACATCAAAGAAACAGGATCTTTATTTCATTGTGATGGAAACTAGCTAGTGGACAATATTTCTTTAATCAACCTTTGCTCTCCTTACTTGTTTCAATGCCTTTGAAAGCACATTATTATTCATTTCCTGAACCTCTGTGTATAAAGCTAAGCAATTTATGATTAGGGATTTCATTGTAAAAAATGTTTATTGACATGTAAAGTGTCTGGGAGGTGAGTGCCAGAAGTTTAGTGATTAGAATTAAAAAGGAGTAGTCCTAGAAGGAAGCAAATGCATAAAGTGCAAAAAACGTTGCAGGGATTTAACCATTAACTAGAGACAGTTTCACCTGGAACTCCCTCAGGTCCAGAAAGTATAAACATGATGGACCACTGAGGTTTTGTGTTTGCTTGTGCCGCAGCATGCTCGTGGCAAACGTGGACTGAGACAAACATATCAGAAACGGCCAGGGATGCCCGCCCCTCCGCATCCTGCTCAGAGGAGGAGCTTCCAGGTTAATAAAATCCAGCATAGGTCTCTGGCAACTAACACACACTTTTCCTTCTGTAAGCCAGAAAAAGCCAGAAGGCAAATGTGCCTGCTGTTTATGCAGCCCAGAAAATAGACCTTTAGGAAGTTACTGGCAGCTGGAAATGGTGAAGATAATCCGGATTCGTGAATCACATGAATTTGAAGGAAAGGCAGATAGACCCACAGCGCTAAGCGCTATGCATACATTATTGAACATCTTAATACAGACACGTCAGGTGAGCCTTTCACTAGTTAATTCAGATGTCCAATTATGCATTTCATCTATCCTTTGCAAAATATCTGAGCACCTATTTAGGAATGAGGAGCTCAAAACTAAGACTTACCCCTAACAAGTCAGTAGCTAGGTTGAGACAGACATGCAAACGACAGCGTGTTGAGACAGAACTCCTTGGTTTCCAGAAAGAGGAACCAAGCTTAGAGAACAGAGATCACTTTTAATAATGATCCTTGGAAAAGTGGAATTTTATTTGGCCCTAGAATCAAGGCCATACTGCTATTAATGTTGCTTTTTTAATATGAGTATACTATAGTAACAAATATCCATTTTAGAAAATTTCAAAAACACCAAATAAAACCACAAAAAGAGGATATCCCTGCCAACCAGACATAACCATTATTAATGTGTTACCATATTTTCTTCTATTCTCTTCTCCTATTTCAAATAAGAAGTTGCTAGATTTCTGCTTTTCTTTTTTTTCCTTGCCTAAATTCTTACAGAGTACTTTTCTTCATCATTGTAGACAAAACACACACACAAAGAAATTTCCTTCTGGGGCAGTTTTATAGGCAGTTTCCCATTACTGACCTTGCCCAGAACATAGTCAGTTGCCATATAGAGTTCCTCATCTCCAGAAAATATTTCCTCACTGCATGTTTGATAGGGGACTGGGTCCCACCATTAGAAACCAACTCTCTCTAGACTGGTCTCTCTTTTTGGTCCTCATGTGCTCCTAGCCCTGACCTGCCTCAAGCCTCATTACCCTGTACCATATGCTGCGATGTTAGAAAGAACATGAGGAAGCCCTTCCTTGAGGACCTGGGGGGGGGGGGCACAGCTTTATAAGGCAGAGAAGTGATAAAAACGCAGTGGGATTTCAGCGTTAGCTGTAACCCTGGAGCCTGGAAGGAGAGAGTGCTCACCTGCCCCCTGGGGAACAGGACACTGCAATAGATGGAGTCACTCGTTCAAGTACCAAGGCACATCTCCCCCAAGGCCTGCTCCAGCTGACGGGCATGGCCTGTGGACAGTGGAGTAAGAGCAGGCAGGCCTGAGCCCTCCACCTCGTCAGCTGAAGCTCAAGGAGGGTCACAAGGTTCCACTATGTCACTCACTTCCCTTGGTCAATAGATCATAATATCCCAACAGTCTTTGTGGAGCCAAGAGGACATGAAGCAAGGCCGCAGCTGACTCCAGTGGCCACTTAGGTGAACAAACAAAAGAACATGAATCTCCACTGCTGTCAGCCATGGGGACACAAGAGTCACTTGCTGATGAGGGCAGAGACTAGCATGACAGTCCTGACTCCAGGGCGCAAGGTCTGAACAAGCCCTGAAGTCCATACATCAATTCCGTGGGCTCCAGAAATGATTAAGTCGGAAGCAAGTCACTCCAGTGACTCACACTTGGGGGATGAGAATGACATTGGGACACTGGTCCTGCCAGGGCTGGAAGGAGCACAGACACCAGCGCTCTTCCACCTGCTTCTATAAACACCTGTTCTGCATCTGCTTAGTCTAAGTAGCAAAAACTGATTTAGTGCCACTGAAGTTTGCTTCCTGTGTGCAATTCAAATAGTGGCTGTCTTCCAGTCATCTTCTTTAAAATGTCACTCCAAACATGAAGCATAAACATGTAAAAGCACTCAGATACACTCTAGAATTCACTGTAGAGTTCACTGACAAGGAGGAGGCTTACAGTGAACAGAAGACAACAATTTGATAGGAGAAAAAATTATTAAATGATTCTTTTCTTCTCAGCCTCACAGCTAAAAATTTTCTCCCTTCCCATCGCCAGCCTCATCCCTGGACCTGTGCTCTACACCACCCAAGGGTGCTTCAGGGAGCTTAACTTTCATATGTAATGTAGACAATGTGCTAAACTCATACCCCTAAGATCCTTCTTACTGTGTCCTTGAGCCTCCTATTCAAGAGGTTTAAGGAAAGATCCAGAACTTAGCCATCTAATACACCAGTACTGGTTTTAGTTTTGGGGGTTTTTTTTGTTTTGTTTTTGTTTTATTAGTCACTGTCTTGTCACTTGGACAAAATATTCAATATCCTTATCTTAAAAGAGATATCTTAGTTGACTTTTCTCATTACTGAGACAAAATACCCAACACCCAAAGTTAGGGGAGAAAAGGTTTACTTAGCTCACAGTTTGTGGAGGTTTCAGTCCGTAATTGGCTGGCTCCAAGGCAGGGTGGCACATAGCAAACAAGAATCACAGAGAAGAAACAGTGCATGGCAGCAGAAGACAGCAAAAGCAAACAAGGGGAGGGGAAGACGTGCCTCTTTCTGTCCCTTATATGATATCCAGTCTACTGGGATTAGGGTGGTACCAAGACAACCAGTGGACTGACCCAGCAACCACCCACTCTTAATCCCAGTACCCTTAACCCTGGCATTAAACCGTGAGTCAGTCACACACTATATTCAGCCACCGCCACAAAAGCCTCATCTTTGAGGGGACAGCCAGATAAAAACCGTAACAGGAGGAGAAACTTATTTTGGCTCACATTTCAGAGGATGCAGTCCATGGAAGTTGGTTACAAGCAGAATCAATAAATGAGACATGGTGGAGGAAAACTCTACACACCCTCAGCAGCCAAGAAGCAGAGAGAGCAGGGAGAAGCCTGATACAAGAATATACCCCTCCAGGTGACGCCCCCAGGGACCAACCAGGCCCCACCTCCTAATGCCACATTCAGCCAAGGATTCACCACTGGGTGCAGTGCCCCCATGATCCAACCACCTCTCAATACACAAAACTTTGGGGGATCAAAAGTAAAACAAAACAAAATGAAATGTGAGGTCATTTAATTGGGTGCCTCTCTTCTAACAACTGGGTATCATCCTTAGTTTGTGACACAAGAGCTTTAGTGACAGATGTGGAATGAGAATAGAGGGTTGAGAGATGGTGTCACCTGCCACCCTAATACTGCCACAGAGAGGTCAGAAGAACAAGAACAGAGCAAACAGGAAGCAGAAATGAGAGAACAAGAACAGAGTAGACAGGAAGCACTGCCCACTTCAAAATGCGGTCCAGGATCAGCCCTGGGGCAGCTTGTACTCTGTCCATATCATTCCTCTGAAGGCTGCATGCAACCCAGTCCGGACACGCAGTCCTTCAGCGTTCGTGAAGACCAGCAATGCAGAGGAGAGAACACACCTCACGCTCACCTTCTGGGTGAAGTCGCTGGCTTCGTTGATGTACCGATCACGCTCCTTCTCCAGTTGAAAGATGATCTTTCTCTGCTTCTGGGCCTCCTCCTTATAGTTTTGGATTTCTTCTTCCAGATTCCGCTTGGTTTGTTCATGGAGCTTTACCAGGTCTACCTGCTTCTGGGTCGCATTAATGGCCTTAAGCATATTCTGAAAACAAGGACAGTAAGGCCGTCACATCACTCTCAATGTCTGGGGGTTTGGGTTACTCAAAGTTTACCCCCTACCTTAATCATAAAATAATCACATGCCTTCTCTTTTGTGTGAATAAAAATGATATTCTCTACAGATTATTAAGAATCTATTGTGTTAATTTTGCACAAGGCATTTTATTTATTTTTAAATTTTATTCATTTATTTATTATTCATTTTTGACATAAGATCTTACTATGTGTCCAGGTTGGCCATTAACTTGCTATGTAACCCCAGCTGGCCTTGAACTCAGTCCTCCCACTTTGGCCTCCTCAGTGCTGGGGTTACAGATGAGCACACTTTAAACGCACTTGTAAATCCACTGAGCAACCACGATGTCCCTAAGAAGTAGGCTCTGTCTTGCTCCTGTCCCAGGAGTAGAAAGCAGAAAGCGATGTTAAGCTAGTCTCCTACAAATTTATATAACAGGGAAGCGGCAGAGCCAGGACAGAAATCCACAGCTGGGTGACCCCGAAGTCTACCTTTTCCACCTTGGCCGTAGCTCTGGCCTCTATCTGGTAAGGTTAGAACAACTGAAACTCCTATCACCTGGGCTGTGACTACAAAGTAAGATAAAATCAGTTTAGTAAAGACGCAGATACCTGGAATTAACATAGGACCCCGCAATTCCACTCCTGGGTATATACCTGAAAGAAATGAGAGCCACACCTCGTAGGCAACTTCGCGTCATCACATTATTCACAAACGCCTAAAAACGGAAACAAGCCACACGCCCACAGGCAGATGAATACATCGACAAGAACAGGTGGGTCCACCCGGTGGCATGAAAAGGATAAAAAAGGCAGTGAAGCCCTGAACAGTGCCACCGCACTGACGTAACCTGAAAACGTCATCCTAGTGAAAGACCCCAGGCACAAAAGGTCACACAGGGACAATCCTGTTAATATAAATACCAAGAGTTGCCAAATCCACAGAAGCGGAGGCACTTTAGTAATTGCCCTGGGTAGGAGGGTACAGAAATGAGCAGGGATTGCTGAAGGAGAGTTTCCTTTGGGGTGGTGAGAACCAGATAACGGTGAGAATGGCAAAATGTTGTGAATGTATTACATGCCACTCAAGATGTTTGTGATATGTAGATATAGACAGACAGGTTCAGATAGATGGATAGATGTCCACGCTTAAAAATTTTTAACCTAGTGTTTTTCTTTAAGCAGATGCCACATCCCAAACCCAGTCTAGCTGACTCAGTGGGTCTAGAATGGGACCCATCACCTGCACTACTGATGTCTGATGGCAAAATGGAAGCTCAGGTTGGCCACCCAACACCTTCCAAAACATGGCAGGGACAATGGTTGGACCTGGCAACCATACTCAAGGACAGCCCCATTCCCTGGTCACAACTGAATGGACCTTGTGGCCCTCCCTGGGGCTTCTGAAATAGGGCCTTTCAGAGTGTGTGTGTGTGTGTGTGTGCACGCACGCATGTGCTTTGGGGTCAAACCCAGGGCCTCGTGCATACTAAGTAGGCCTTCTACCACTAGCCCTCAGCCTCTATACCTTCACCCTCAGATTTTTACAAGTTGGTAGAAGATATGAACTCGGGAGCAAATGGTGATAACTGCATTTCTGCCAGATGGGCAAGAAAACTGTCTTCACTGAAAGAGGAATGGACCAGACACCCACCAGGAAGTCTGGCGATAGACAACGCAGGCTTTCCCCCAACAGTGCCAGGTCACATTCCTGCCACTTCCCAGGGCCCAGCTGCATCCTTGGGAATGACAAGGTGCCTTCAGGTTCCTTCTAAGATCCCTAAGGAACTCACACTCGTGGCTAGCTCTGAGAACCACTGGACCATCAGCAGATGAGATGGCCACACTGCTCGGGTGATGATGTATAAAACCAGTTTTATTTTCAGCAATTGGATAAGCATTTGCGTAGAAAATACAAGGTCACTTCACATGACTCTGAAAGAATCACAGTGTATTCCTGTTGCTGCCTATCGAAACATGATATTCACACTTATGGAGAAGATAGTTTTTCAAATCAGTGGGGAAACAATTTATTACCAATAAAGGTTGATTGCAAAACTGCAGAGGCCAGTGCTGTGCTAGTCAATAAGAATGCAATGACCAGGAAAACTTTTAAAAATTAAAAAGTATGTCCTACCCTAATGGAGGAACTGTCAGTAATTAAACCAAATAAATGCAAAAGTAGAGTTGAGCCACCTGATCTCTTGAGGTTAAAAAAAAAAACTGTTAGTTGTTCACCAGTATAATGTGAATATAAATGAGTAAAATATTGAATATATTAAAAATAAACATAAAAGTATTGTTAAAATGTACAGATTTATAGAATAAAGAAACAGTTTACAAAATCGGGGTGCAAGGGAAGACTTCAATGGTTTTCAAAGGAATGCCAGCATGGACAGAAGTGACCTCCCACGATTCCCAGAGACTCTGTGAATAAGGAACGAGCAGTCCATTCACCCCCCACACACACTGCACCTACAGCTCCCGGAGGAAATCTCTGAGCCAGGAAGTTGGTCTTACATCCCTGAGAGCAGTCAGCCTAAATGATCCTCAGTCACAAAGAGTCCTTCCCAAGCCGGGCAGCAAGGAGAGGGGCTCCCGCCTGCAATGGAGCATCGCAAGGCCTTCGACTGCCCTCCCCGCTCTCCTGACCTCCAAGCACCCAGGCACCAGATGAGATGGGCCTCGAAACAAAAACCAGACCCACAACAAGCTGAAAAGACAGGAGGCGAAAATCCTGACAGGCCATTTTCATACCTAATGCTACAAAGTTCAAATTTAATTAACACTCACACTTGTAGTTTTTGGATTAGCCAAAGTTGTAGATTGTAGATATTCACTTCAGAAAATTTGGTCAGCTGCTTAGGATGCTAAATAACACAAAGGCATGGAAAACAGAATCCACAGATACTCAGAGATCCCCAGCTGGTCTACAGGCTAACTCCCTAGAGCTCTTTTGTGCTCCAGGGTGATAGCGCAGTTTCAATTCACCGAGGGTGCATGGTAGGCTGTAAGCAGCTGCTTAGAAGCCAACCAAGGGCTGTAATTGACTCTAATCCACTTTTGGGTGCCTCTCGGAGTTTTCACACACAGCTGGTTACAGGGAGACATTACAGCACCCAAGAACAAGACGTCTCTTTCCCAGTGGTACGCAAGAAGCTCACCTTATTTAGTATGTCCCGTTCTCGCAAGAGCTCATCCATTGCTTTCTTATCCAGTTCTGCTTGCTTTTTCGAAGTCTCCACCTCTAAATTGCCAGGGAAAAAAACAACAAATGTAGAAGCAGTTCAGGAGAGAATCTGCCAAAGCCAACGCGACATCAAAAGTGCTTTACACAGTTATGTGCAGCTGTAAAACCACTATTGAGTGGTTTATGATCCTCTTCATAACTCAGTGAAGTGGATTATAATGACCCAGTAAACAGACAGAAAGGAAGGCCTAGAGAGTCACTCCACACCAGGACAGACTGTAGGCAGTGGACGGCGGGGCTAAGATGAGGAGTTCAGTTTCTTTGGCTCCAAAAAGTCCTTGATCTCTTTAAAATCTTTTTTTTTTTTTATTGCACAAGTAGAAATACAGAATAAAGTTAGAAAAAAATAAAGAAAAGGAGAAAAAATAAATTAACCAGAATCCACCTAGGATATTGATAAATTTCTCTCCAGCCTTTTTTTTCTGTGCAAATATGTGTGTAAACATAAATATACACACAGATACACACACTTCAAAACAGGAATTATGCTATATTTGCTTGATTTTATAATTAACAACCATAGAATAAGTGCCTTTCTATGTGATAAATGTGCACCTACACCAGAATTTTAAATAACTTCAATGTTTCACTACACGAAAATACATAATTTATTTAGCCAACCCCTCATTTTAACATTTAAATTATTCCAGTAAAATAAATAAAAAGAATGGCTTCCAATTTTGTGTGTGTATGGTTGGAAAGAATAATTTTGTTATATTCTTGTCCATTTGTTCCTCCAAAAGAGAAAGTCCTAGCTTTTGTTTTGTTTTATTTTTTTGGTCCCAGGGATTGAACTCTTGACCTTGCATTTGCCAAGCAGGCACTTATGCTGCTGAGCTAAACCCATACCCTGTTTTATGAAAAGATATTTTCCTTTCCAGATTCTTTCCAGAAAATTAGTAACAATTTAAATCCACACCAATAGGTGTCATCATTTGCTTTGATGTCTGCCAGTCTGATGGATTTATTTAAACCTAGTAGGTGGGTATTTAATTTGTATTTCTTTGATTATTAGCAAAGTTGTCTGTTTTTATGCTTCATGACCATTTATCTGTATTTCTGTTTTCCACATTGACCACATTGACTCTCTACCAATTCTTCTCATGAATTGTTTATCTTTTCTGTGTACTTTTAAGTACTTTGATAGTAATTTGGTCAATTTACCTTTAAAGTCTTAGGTTAAAAGAAAATTTTAATTTTTATTTCACAGATTTTCTCAGTCTTGATTCTATTGTCTGAATGCTTGATAATTATGTATTCTCTCAAAAAGCAGTTTTTTGTCATGCAGCCAGTTTCAATATAATCCATAGTACATACTTTGTATGTAACAACACCTTAACTTAGATGGTAACCTTGAGTTTTTTATGGCCTTTTCAACCTTTTCTATTGAGCTGTTTATTTAGATACCATGACTGCGCTATTTGATGACAGAACCTTTATAACACCTTTAAATGCCTGGTAAGATAAACACTCCCTCAGCCTTCATTTTCAGAATTTTACAGCTGCTGCTATATGTTTATTCTTCTGGAAGAATGCTAGATTAAGTTCCATACAATGTAGCTTACTGAAATTTTTCCTGGAAATTTTGAATGTGTAGATTGATTTGAACCAATTTATGCCTTTATCATATTGAGTCTTCTTATTCCAAGTCAAGGAATTTGGAATATATACCCATTGTTCAGGTCTTCCTTACAACTTACTGCAACTTTGTACAAATAATTTTCAGATATCTTCACTCATGGTATTTCCTTTTGGTTTGTTTGGTTGGTCTGGTGAGGGGGTTGTGGTTTGGTTTGTTTTGTTTTGTTTTGTTTTGTTTTGTTTTGTTTTGTTTTGAGACAGGATCTCACTATGTAGTTCAAGCTGCCCTTGAACTCACTATGTAGCCCAGGCTGACCCTGAACTCATGGTGATCCTCCTGCCCCAGGCTCCTGCGTGTTGGGGCCACAGACATGTGCCACCATACCTGGCTCACTCACCTTATTCTATTGCTTTAGTTGCTATTGTGAATGGAAGTTTCTCTATCACCTATTCTAACTGATATTTTTGGTCAGTATTATAATCTGCCACCCTCCTGAAATCTTGTTTTAGCTTTGGTAGTCCTCTAGTCATTTCTTGTGGTAGAAATCATAACATAGGGAGGACCCATGCTCCTGTTATGCCCAGTGCCGCTCTTCGATCAGGTGCACCTGGCTTTGTGGCACATTCTGTCATCTCAGCTATTTGTGAGGCTGAGGAGGGAGACTCACACTTCAATCCAGGCATTCGAGAGAGCCTGGACAATGTAATAAGACCACATAAATACACCCTGGGCAACAAGAGCAAGGCAATCTCAGACTTCAAGTTACACTACAAAGCCACAGTAGTAAAAACAGCATGGTCCCAGCCCAGAAACAGACATAGTGACCAATGGAAAAGAATAAAGAGCACAGCAACAACCCTAACACTGTCACCCATCTGATTTCTTATGAAGTGACCAATAATATGTGGTGGTGTAAAGATAGTTCTTTATCCAATGGTCCTGGGCAAACTGGATCTCCACATGCAGAAGAATGAATTTTAATCCATATCTCTCATCCTGTACTAAATCAAACCAAAACCAATCAAAGACTTACATATAAAACCAGAAACACTGAATTACTGGGGAGAAAAAACTGGCAAAACTCTTAAAAACATAAGCACAGGCAAAACTTCCTTAACAGAGCACCAAGTGCACAAGAAGTAACACTAAGAATCAGCAAATGAAATTATATCAAATCTCCTGGACAGCAAAGGAAAGATTAAGTAACGTGAAGACACAATCTACAGAATGGAAAACAATTTTTATTCATCAGCTACTCCCCAGACAGAAGACTAATATCTAAACTATGTACTCAAAAAAAATCAGGCCAAATAAAAGATACACTTGGATCTGGGGATTTAGCTCAGCAGCATGAGCACCTGCCTGGCAAGCTTGAGATCGTGAGTTCAATCCCCGGTACAAAACATAAATAAATAAATAAATAAATAAATAAATAAATAAAATAAAAGACACTCAAAAAATGCACCCTTGAAATCATCCTCAGAAGAATAAATACAAATGATCAAAAAGTACATGAAAAATAAATTCACCATCTTTGGCTAGCAGAGAAATGCAAATCAGAGCAACACAGAGTCCACCTCATGGCAGTAAGAATCACCGTTATCCCGGGCTCAAAAACCAATACATGCTTGTCAGGCTCTGGGGAAAAAGAAACCTTTATACATGGTTGATGGGAATGTAAAGTAGTAAAGCTGCTTTGGAAATCAGGATGGATATTTCTCAAAAACTAACAATAGAAATCCCATTTGAGGCAGTTACACTCTCCTAGCTATCTTCCTGAAAGAGGCAGCTACAGTGATCATCCTACTACCATAAATGCACATCCGTGTTTATAGCAACAACTCACAACAGCTAAAGTCATGGGAGCAGCGTATGTGTCCATCAGCAGATGAATGGATAAGGAAAATGTGGCATCTCTACACAAAGGAGCACTACTCAGCCATCAAGAAGGATAAATTTGAGTCATTTTCAGGAAAATTGATGGCTCTTGAGAGTGTAATGTTAAATGTAACAAGTCAGTCAAAAAAGCTTAAATAACACGTAGTTTCTCCAATATGAGGGGCCCAAAATATAAATAATTTAAAGAGCAAAATGAAGACATGTTAAGAAACAGGGAGGTAGATTCTGTAGAGATGGGAAGTGGAACTGAGGAAGGAGAGAAAGAGGAGGGTAGGGGTGGCAGAGAGAGTAAAAATGACCAAGATGTCCTATGTATATGCATCAAACCCCCAGCTGGGTGCAAGCACTGTGTATCACAAACACGTCTAATTAAAAATAAAAAGGTCCTCGAGAAGAAATGGCAGCCTGAATAACACCTACAGCGTGATGACTTTTGTAAACATAACTTAAAGGT
>PVJX010006625.1:13578-76385 GCA_004027295.1 Dolichotis patagonum
TGACCTGCGCTGATTGTGGGCAGCACCAACCAAGAAGCTGGCAGCCCCGATGGAACAATAGGAGGGAGAGGCATGGCTGGCTGGCTGGCACACCGTGTAACCTCAGCACTGGGGAGGCGCCGGCAGGAGGATCAAAGTAAGTCCAGCCTAACCTGCGTACTGAGACCCGGTCCCCAAAACACAAGGATGAAAGAGAAAGTGGCAGTTGGCCTGCACTAGAAAGCTGGGCTCTGCTTGCATAGGGTCACCTCCTATTGCTGCCCTCGCCTCTGGACAACGGGCGCCAGCTTCTTCAGCCTCTCGCCGTGGATTCACACAGTGAGTCTCGGGACTCCCAGCCCTGGACTGGCAGCGCATCTTCATCCTTCTAGAGACACCTCACCGACACAGTTGTGAGCTCACGCTAGCCTGTGAGTACGCTGGAGGCGGAGTCCTGGCTGTGCCAAAGCCTGTGCAGTCTGCAGTCAGTACATTGAATGGATGAGCAGAGGGATCGTCAAGATAACACGCAGCTGCACCTCAACAAAAGATTATTTCCTAGTGTCTAAGAAAGAAAAATATCTGCACTTCTCAAAGATTTAAATGCTAAATATTTCTAAGCATCGTACCTAGAAATTTAGATTTTACCAGCTTACGGTGGGGCACTGTATGTGTTGATGCTTTTGTGTGTGTTAATCGCATTCATTGATTTATAACTCACAGCAGCTTCAAGAGGTCAACAGACACAAGTGTTCTTGCCTCCTGTAGCCAGAAGTCATCTCCAGAGGCTCTGCCCCCCAGCCCAGAGCGATTTCCATCACATCAAATTTGGCCAATATACCATATTTTTATTTATAGTCTCACTCAGAAAATAGCAGTGTATCCAGATGATAATGTCTGACATTTAGGAAGCAATTTCTATACTAGGTGCTGTCTGTACCCTTGTCCCAGGCTGTGTTGGTGAAGAACACTCGTTTTAACACATTACCTTATCATCTACAGACAGCCCTAAGAGTTTAGCGCTATTTACTCCTCAGACAAATGCTGGGCAATACTTTGGGCTGAATTTACACTGGGCCAATAGAACCCTTAAAATAATTTCTTAAGCTACAGCGTTTAAGGTGTTTGAATGATGACCTTTTTGGTGTTGGCTGGTTACCAGCGTGAATGTGGTCATATTGATTACATTTGGCCTGGTGTGTTTATACACTCACAGTCTTGGGAGACTCAATGATATTCGCCACTAATGAGATGTTTGTAAGTGAGAAGAAAATGGGACAAAATGGTTTACCTCTCTCTAATCCCAAGATCTGATTTTTTAGGGTTTCCTTGTGTTGTTCCACCTCTGCCTTTTGATCTTCGATCTGATGCAATTTCTTATGGATTTGTTCTCTAATTTTGTTGAGCTTCCCAATGTCAAGACGCATTTGATTGATTTCCTCCTCCTTGGCCTGTAATTAGTAAGAGAGAATTAACCAAAAAGCTACGTAAATAAAGGGCCAGAGACGAAATGATGACAGACTCAGAACCGATAAAAGGACAGGCTCCCAATGTCAGTGTAATGCCATCTGTGGGATTAAACCCAAGCACACACTGTTTGGTTTTGAGAGAAATCTAAAACCTCTATTCTCTGAATAAAACATATGGCTGTATAAACCAAAAACAATGAAAAGATGGATAAAATCTCACATTTCAAGTTACTCTCTAATTGTGGAGTCAAAAGGATACAGAGTGGTCCATATCATGAATATATGGATTTTGCATATAAATATTGTATTCAATTAGCAGTTTTCATGTACCTACAAAAAGCAATGTCTCTGAGAAGGTTATTAACATGTGAGAAAATATTTAAACAATCTTTTGGATCCATAAGGCCACTGCAACCCAGTTATATACATCACCTTCCTCGAAGTATTTTAGTCTATGAATTAAGCAAAGGTATGGAATGACAAAAGGGGCCAAAAGGAGCCTAACGAAGAAAATCTCCAGACTTTTTTTGTCTACCAACTTCAAGTTTTATAGATTTTTTAAAAATTAAATTCACTTTTTAAAAATGTCACTAGAAATGGTTGGAAAAAATTGAGGATTCACCTGCAAACAATGGTTAGCAATTTTCTTGCTTCTTGACCATGAAGAGACTGAAATTAGCAGTGTAAGTTATCCCCGGGTTACTGCTAGACACCCTCTCCATTAGGTATAGGATCTGAGGATAGAAATAGCCCATCTTTAAAGATGTCCCATTTGTGTTATCAAAGAAGCAAATTGACGACATAAGTATTTATCTTTACTGTCACCTTGGAGGCCAATATGTTATTCCAACTTAAGTAATCACTTCATTGCTCTTTTAAGTTTTCAAAGTTTCATTCAGTTCCAAGCTAACCTACTCAGGGCTGCTTTAAACAGTCCTCAGCCTCAGACCCTCAGATCCCAAAGGTTTAATATAGTTGACTATAGGGCTTCTTTCAATTCTAGAGTGGTCTAACTCAATGGTTATTAATCCAGAACCCTTGGTTAGATGTCAGAAAAATCCTAGAAACCTCCTATTTCTGGGAAGAGTGAAAAAAGAGATGCAGGGTGTGTTCTAGGCATGGTGGTACACACCTGTAATCCCAGCACTTGGCAGGATGAGGCAGGAGGATCGCTCTGAGGTTCGCAGCCAGCCTGCGCTATGAAGTGAGTTCAAAGCCAGCCCAAACTGCTAAGTGAGACCCTGCCTCAAAGAGACCAAAAAAATAAAAAAGCAAGATGTGCAAATAAGAGGGTGTGTGTGCACCCCTGTGCATGCGTGTGTGTGCTTGTGACATATTCTCAAGAGAGACTGTCATACAAATATATTGTGTTTTACTACTCAACTCTATATTTTTTATGATAGGCTACTCCTTTTATATCCAATATTATGACATAACAAAAGTCAGAAACATGAATTTTTCAGAATTAAAGTAATAAACATAAAGCTGCCCTGTTAATTACAAAAGCATATACACACCTGAGTGTAAAAGCTTATCCAAGCTTAACTTGCAAGCGCTCGTCAGTGATGGGAGGGAGAAGAACCGGAAACCAGTCTTGGAATATACATTAGACAGTAGAGTGATTCTACAACCCTAAATATAAACACCCAGTAGTCCCACCCTGTCTTCTCGAGAGAACAAGACACAATCTCAGTTCTTTGCTTCTCCAGCCCATGGCTCTGGGCAACTGGTTGCTCACAAGGCTAATTACAGAAATGAACATCTGAGCTTGCTTTGGAAAGCATTTGCACAGCCATTTGATCAATAATCAGGTTTGCAATTTTATAAGAAAGGAAGTTTTCAAACTGCTTCTGGACATAAAGCAATCGTGCAAGTCTGGCGCCAGCCTCTGTCGTATGCAGGCCCTGGGCAGAGCTACCACAGTTCATGTGAACCCACACCCCCGCATAGGTGATGAGGGGAAGGGCTAGGGAACAGGCGGGTCCCTTGTGCTTACTTTGAGCTCCAGTGCCTTCTGCTGGTTTTCCTGGGCCAGCTGCTCTAAAGCCAGACTGTGCTGCTCGTTCTCCTGCTGAAGTTTAGAGTTTCTCATCTGGAACTGCTCGAGCTCCTTTGCAGCTCTCTCATTCAGGATCTGAAAGGCGTGGAGAGAAGGATCTAGTTAATGCGTTTTAATCTGATTACAGTGTCTGCATACACATGCAGGAGGCCTGACAAGCCTCCTGGGGAGATACAAGCAACCATACTTCTTTGTCTTGAGAAATTGTTCTTTATCCCCAATAAAAGCTCTCATGCACTGAAATTTGATGAATGTTAAATGGCTGTGGAAAATGATGCCCCTAATGAATAATACGGTGAGCATAATTTTTTTTGAAGCCTTGGGAAGTCTTGTTCACAGGTGGTGGATAAATATTTTAATGCCTGTTTGCCATTTGGCAGGCTTTGCACACGGAACAATTGCTATAATCATTGCAAATGAGCTAGAGATCCAAATGGTTTTATCAGCACTGGGGTTTGAAGCTACATCTTCAGAAGCAAATCCAGCATTAACATGCCGATAATGCTTTTGTGAACAGAACTGCTCAACACCACCAGCACAGAGACAGTTCTCCTAATCCAACTTTAGTCAAAACTGTGGAACGACAGTGGAGGGATTTATATCCGCCTGGTTTCACGTCAGCTGGATTTTCCTCTCTCCTGTCATGACTGTTCTGAACAGACATGGTGTTATGCAAAGCAGTGGATTAGATCTATTATTTTAGGAGATAATTTCTTTTGGGGAAGTGGCAGGATAGCAAATGAACTAAAGAAATTGGTTCCTCAAGAATAATGTAATTCCCAATTATTAAAAAAAAAAAACCCAAAACAAAAGTAGACATGGAAAGACTAAATCCAACTCCCAAACAATAAGGACTAAACCAAATATAACCAGCCTGCTAAAGATGAAATTTTGTTTTACATGGGTTCTGGGTACTGCTATACAAAGCGCTGTGGTTTTATCCTGAGGTTCAAAGGCCTTTTTTTAAATTTCATGCTCGAAGTCTAGGATTTTTCTCCTGAATACTGCATATTGTGTATTACTTATCTGAATTCTGGGCTTATATAAAATTAATAAAGTGAAGGACAAAGAACTGTATTCTAATATCTATTTTTAATGTAGAAAACTGTTATACATCTTGACAAATCTTCAGAAAGGACTTCCTGAAAATACTTTTCAGAAAAAGATCAATTGTATGAATCATTTTCTTACAAAATGAAAAATCAGGGCCCCGGTGTAATTCAGTGACAGAGCAGCATTTGCCCTGCAGGTCCAAGGCTCTGGGTTGGGTCCCCAGCAAGTTGAAAGAAACAAAGAAAGAACAGAGAAGGAGAAAGAAAAAGGAGGGGAGAGAGGGTAGAGGGAGAGAGGAAGAAGGGAAGGAAGAAAAGAAAGAAACAAGAATAACTAAATTTTGTACTAAGCAGCTATATGAGGGGGAGCATTAAAAACATTAAATATGCATGCAGATTGAGTATGGTTTTCAAAACTTGAAACTTAAAAATAAACCCTTCAGGAATAAATCATGCCTTGTGCACACTGCGCAGCCTCGGGAGAGAACGGCCCACCGAATCCCGCTCTGTAGACCCTTCAGCAACACAGGGTTCTCTACATGTATCGCTAGAGTGACTGTTATCCACGTGTCACTGCTGGGCGCTCGGAATGACACGAGGGCAGCTGAGGAAATCAAAGTGAGCTCTGAATTCACTCACTTTTACTAACTGTGAATGGCCACATGTAGATTCATGGAGACCATATGGGCTACCACAGGTACATGCTATGTCACCAACAGAATACGACAGAGGTTAGACACACAACAGGGTATCTACTGTACGTTTCATTTCTGTGCAAAACCAGTGTCTGATTAAGACTCAGAACAGAGGTGGCCTTTTGGGAAGAAAGGGATGGTGAGGGGACACAACGGGGTTTCTGGGATGCTGGAATGTTCTGCTTCTAGAACTGGGTACAGGTGACCAAGATGTGCTGAGTGGTGAGTGTGCGTTATGCTGCAAGCTTGTGACATATGACTGTCATGCATATGTTAGATACCAGAAGAAATTCACTGCTGGGCACGGTGGCTCATGCCTGTAAGTCTAGTGACTTGGGAGGCTGAAGCAGCAAAATCGTTAGCTCAAGTCTAGCCTGGGTAATTCAGCAAGAGTCAAAATAAAACATAAGAACGGGGCTGGGGATGTAGCCCAATGTGCTCTAACTTCCAGTATAAAGCTACCAGTAGTAATATCAAGGACAATGGTAAAACTGTCAGAGTTGCTGGGAATGCAGAGGCGGGTGCGTAACTACCTCGGCGGAGTCCCTCAGAGACCCAGCTAGGTGGCTGCACCCATCTGCACAGTGAAGGGCCCTTGC
The DNA here is from genome assembly GCA_004027295.1 of Dolichotis patagonum. Lineage (NCBI taxonomy): Eukaryota > Metazoa > Chordata > Mammalia > Rodentia > Caviidae > Dolichotis > Dolichotis patagonum. The sequence goes on from PVJX010006625.1 coordinate 19,432, forward strand.
TCTCTCTAGGAAAACTCACAGCCCCAAAGCCGGAGGGAACCCGGGCACCGTCCCTGCCCCTCTTGGCCAGCCCAGCCCCGCTCACTTTCTGCTCCTTGAGCTGCTGCTCCAGCCGCTGCAGCTCCTCCTTGCTCTTCTGCACGTACTGCTGGAGGGCCTTGATCTCCGTCTGCCTCGTGTCCATGTCCGTCTGGATTTGCTTGAGCTCCTTCTCCATTTTCTCCTTCTTCCGAGACTCCCGCAAGGCCTCGTTCTGGCAATACTGGATTTCTTGTTGGAACTGGGGAGGAGGGCAGTCACACACAGGACAGGGAGAAAAGAGACAGCTGTCACCCAAGCAGTCCTACCCTCTCTCAGGGCTGTCACTGCCAGGGCAGTCACTGTGCAGTGGCATCTCCTGTGGGACAGTCATCCTTGACCCAAGCCTTTCAGGAATGTTTCAGGGCATTTTTCAAGGCTTTGTTACCCAGTGTCACCCCAATGGCCAACAGCAGATTAGCAGAGGATGGTATGGAATCAACTAAATGCAGAAAACCCAGCGTTCTGGGGTTAAACGCAGACAGGGTTCCTCCAGGTCCGAGTGGGCAGGGACTGAACAAAGCGCAGCCAGCTGCCTTCAGCCCCCAGCGGTGTTCAACACACTCGCAGACACGCTCAACAATGCTGTGGCTTCCTGCTCCCGACTAGAGCCTTTTCCTTGTGCTCAAGTCTCCTGCCTTTCTCCCCAAGACTGTGCGAATATTTTCCCATTTGACTTCTGGCTTCATATGTCACTGTGCTCAGAAGGACTCCGCTAGATGGCTTTCCTACAGAGGAGAAAGCACAAGGACACTACTTCCCCCAAGCCCCGAGCAGTACCTTTGGCCTTCGCTGGGACACCAGCTTGGGGCCAAACTGTGAATAGCAAGTCTCTGCCTCAGTGACTTCCCAGAGCTCAGAGAAAGGACAGCTCAGGAAAAACTAGTGCTGGGAGAAGGCACCCAGGAAGCAAGCAGAGGGAAAAGGCAGCGTGTCCTTGGGAGGCCAGCTGGCTTCACTCTGCGGCACTGCGGAGCCCACCTGACTGATGGTCTGCTGTGCCTCCTCCTTCGCTCGCTCCATCTCCTGCTGCTGCTCAGTGGTCTGAGCTAAGGACTCCCGCAATTTCACCACCTCTGACAGGAGCTGATCTCGCTCCTTGGTCACTTCTTCTTTGAACTTGAGTAAATCTCGGATACTAAAAAGCAAGAACACAGCAGTCAGGCTAAGTGGCCATCTGCTCACGGGTCCCTTCTCTCATCCTCAGGACAGGTTTCCCGGGAACGTCTCTGGGCCCATGGTGGGTGCTACTCAGGCCTCACACACAAGCCCTCCGGTCCCTGGAAACTGATGGGAGATGTTTGCTTTTAAGACGTGCCAAAAATAAGACCTACAGTGTGACCCTTTGGTAAGGTTTAAGGAAATTCAGCATCTACTCATGTGAACCCAGGGTCCTGGCCCAGAGCTACACCCACAGGTGTTGTTGTGGTTGTTGCTGTTGCAGTGGTGATTGTTGTGGGACATGTTCTCATTAAGTTGCTCAATTGTGCGTACTGGTCTTGAACCTGCCTCCTGCCTTCACCTTCCAGAGTGCTGAGACTACAGCCATGCACCACCATACTTGGCATTATGAGTGTGTTCTGAAAACATTTTTATAGAAACTCATAAAATCAAGTAACAGATTCTCTCTGAGGAATTTAGAGTGGCAAATTTAGGGGAAAAGATAATTTCCACACCTCTGTATTATTTGAGTCTGTTAATAATACTATACTGCTGTTGTTGACTCTTGTAATTAACCCTAAGCAGATGTCAATTTAGAAAACCATTTGTTTAATATACCCACCAGAAGCCATGATTACAGCTATAAAGTCTAAAGGGAAGCATAAACATAACCAAAGAATACGCCTTGCCAATTTTCTTTTCATTCACGCAGAGAGATTAGTCTCTCCCAAAGGGATGTTGACTAAATAAAATGTCCCCTAGAACAAAATTTGGAAAACCACTCATGACGCTAGATCTTGGCAAGTCTGTGATAATTTTTGTTGACTTGATTTGTAAACCGGTTACCTCCCCATTTCACAAACCACTCTTTCTGACTTGGCATGACTTCCCGAAAAGTTACCACTCTGTGAGTGGAAGCTGCGTCTGCTGCAATCTCTGCAACAGAACAAATCTAGAACCAGGCAGTTTTGAGCAGAGAGAAACCAGAAGAAGCCTCGTCCCACAGACCGTGGCAGCTGGCAGCCATCAAGTGACTGCTCGAAGCACAGTAACCTAATGGTGCCCGTTTCCAGCATCTTTAGTTCAGCGTAAATGTTCAATAAGGAAACTTCCAATCCATGCTCAAGCACTTTGATTCTTCTCCAGAAACCAAACCTCCATTCCAAGTGACTGTGAATTGAGCTGGATGGCATCACAGTTCTCTCCCCACCCTCTTCTAATTCTCATTAAAACCTCCCCCATCTCAGCCAGCTTTCTCTCTCAGCTGTTCTGAATATTGCTGGAATATGGGTCCATCACCACAGGAATCACACCTTCCGGCTGTTTTTCTTATTCCTTCACCCAGCACCTGTACCTAGAACTATCTATCAAAGTCAGATCCATGAATTGAGGAAACATGACAAACCCAGACAACAACAGTAGATTTGGTTAAGGATGCCCAAGGAAGTATATGCCTGCTCCTGAGTCACTACTTAATGTTACATTTTGCATGATGAGGATGGCACCCAGACTCTTACAGGGAATATAAAAGTATGTTTCATATGAGAGTTCATAGGGTTGCTAAAGGGTAGAAAAACATGGTAGCAAATAATCCCAATCCAATGCAGTCTGTGCTGTACTGGATTAGATGTGGGGTCCTCTGGAAACAGAGAATGCTGTGACTCCTTCTACATCTGCACTGGGGCCCAGAGGTGGAGAGGAGGCTAAACGGAGGTCCTAATGGTGGCAAAATCAAGATGGTGCCCAAGATGGATCTTAAAGGATGCATAGGACTTTATGGTGTAGAGAAAGGAAGAGAAGGCATTCTGAGCCTAGAAAGCGGTGTGTGCAAAGGCATGAGGGCTGGAGCGACAGGGTGTGGCTGGGCAGAAGGCTGGGGAAGCTACCGAGGCAGATTTGTGGGAGACTTTAGTGATGCTCAAGTCTAGGCTTTCTCCTTTGGGCACAAGTAGCTACAGAAAGTGTTTCCGCTGTGAACAGGTTGTATGAGTGCTTCAGATGCATGGATATGAAAGCCATAAGGAGAAGATGCCTTCCTGCAGGGAAGACCAGCTAGGAAGGCACCACCACCCCCAGCATGGCACGGTAGCCACCACAGCCACAGGAATGAAGGGATGGTGCAGAACAGACGAGACAGCAGTTTCAGGGATGAAAGAGTTTCATTGCTCTTCCATGGGCGGAAGAGCAAGCCTAGCCTCTGGCCTGGAACCTGAGGAAGGAAGAAGGATGGCAAAGGGATTAATCATGATGAGGAGGAGGAGCTGGGCTCTGGGTAGAAAGACAGCCAGCTCCATTCTCTACAAGTACGCAAGGAATAAGTCTAAATCTTTACTGTCTTGGTAACTATAGTACTGATTCTTAAAGAACCAGGGATTCAAAGTAAGCACACATCAGAAGGTATTTGGTGTGGAGAAAGGGAGCATTAAAGAAGGAAAAATCACAATGGAAAATAATGACCGGGAATGCAGAGTTTTGCATGTTGAAGAACTGTTCAAGAAGACACCTGCCAGGGCCGAGCTGCCACTCTGACCATGCCAGGCTGGGAGTCGCAGGAGGCCTCTGCAAGAGGAAACTCAATACATCAAGAAGGCTTTGACCTACTTGCTATCCTGGTTCAGTGACAGTCCAGACCCTTGCTCGACTAGCTTGGTCAAGTTTACTATTTCCTCTTTCAGGGCAAGAATCGTCTCCTTGGCCTTCTGCTCCTTATCATAGGCCGAATCCACCATCTTCCAGGCCTTTTCAATTTCCTAAATGGGCCACAGGGCACCAGTGAGAAAAACCAAACTGGGTTTCAGGTGCAAGATAAACCAGCAAATAGAGTAACACTATGATGATCATGCAGCCATCATAGAATGCAGAAAATATTATGTACTATACATTATACACACTGCATTAAGCCTGTACTGACTTTCTGAATTGTTCAACATGAGCCAGCCAACAGTGAACAGTCCAGTTAAATAAGGGGTGTTTTTGTTTTTAAGCAGGGACTATTTTTGCTTGTGTAGCTAAATGTGGTTACAAGGTCCTGCAAGGGCTGCTCTACCTAGGGGGATTATTTCTTATATTATTTCTTATAATTATATTTATATAATTTATATAAATTTATATTTCTTATATTATTTCTTATAATCCCCCTAGGTAGGGGGATAATGGATAGGTTTGCACAATGAAAAATGAGAAATTAGCAAGGTATGGTGGCATATGATTGTAATCTCAGAATTTGGAAGAATGAGGCAGGAGAAACTCAAATTTGAGGACAGCCTGAACTACATAGTGAGACACCGACCTGAGAAAGAAGAGAGGGGAGAGAAAGGGAAGATGGGAGAGAGGTAGAAAGAAAGGAGAAAGAAAGAGAGAAAGAGAGAGAGAGAGAGAAAGAAAGAAAGAAAGAAAGAAAGAAAGAAAGAAAGAACGCTTATGTTTTCCCAGTCCAGCTATATTTTTAAAGGCTTTATCACATAAGGAATGACCATAGAGCCAAGCTCTATGGTCTGATAGATTGAATAAAATCTCTTGATAAATTTGCAAATAAAAACGTACTTTGTTCTCGGATCCGAGCTAGGCACATAAGCGTTGGGACACACTATAGGGAAGCTGTTCTTCACAGGTTTCCAACAGTGCACAACGACCTTGGAAATTCCCAAGGTGTTCCCAGTTTTCAGAAGCCCAAGCCCACGTTTTCTCGTCAAATAATTGTAGGCAAAAATAAAATGCATAGCAGGGAATGGAAGCAATAACTCATGCAGCTTTAGGTCCCTTACTGTTATGAAATGCAATGCGGATATTAACAGAAATATTTAAAAGTGCACTTAGTCATTCAAGTCAATGAGCAAAGCGCAGTGCATGTCTATGACAACCTCGATTTTGTTCTGTAGCTAACTGTGTAGAAACTTTTGTGGAGCAGAATTGAATCCTTTATAAAGATAAGAACCTGGAAGATTTATGTAGAAATGTTCCACTTTTATGTTGATGAAGAATAAGAAAGAAATACTGACAAGAGTATTCAGTTTAATAAATTCATGCTCACCATTACTGTAGACAGAGAGCTTACTATTGTATAACCACAGCACATAATTTAGTGACTCAAAATAAAATGTCAGAGGATGTGGTCTTATGTAGCAATCACATGTACCATTATTGGCAGAACAAATAAGGGTATTTAAATGAAAATATGATTAGATAGTTTTATCCAAATAAACTTCAACACTTAGAATTCAATCAATGGTTAACCTTTCATTTTTAAATTTAAAATGAAAGTGTTTTTCCCATCTTAAAATGAGTTAAAGTCTTCTCATATTGATTTTTCAGCAAGGAAGAGAAAAAAGTGACAAGAAAATTACACTGATACACAGAGTGGTTTCTAAGAACACAGATAAAACTATATTTTGTATTGATCTGGAAGCTAATTTGAATTAGATAACACCTAGCAGCATGACATTAAGGGAACTGCCTGAAATGTTTATAAATTGCTCTCATGAGGAAGGTTTTAATTATCAATTTAACACCTCAACCTTTCATCATCTTAAGAACAGCAGGAAATGTGTGCAACACACTTAAGGATGAAAAATACAGTGTGAAATAAAATCACACATATTCCCTCGATATTCTCCCAGATAGAATCTCTGGTTCTCTTGTTTTCAGGAATTAAGACAATCAAGGAAGAAATAGAGGGATGGTTAAAAATGAATAGTACTATCTATGTGGGAATTCCCAAAGCAATCGCTTCTGAAGCAGGCGAAAAAGCAAAAATAAAAAATATTTTTAATGAGTCATCGTGTAAAATTGCCTCAAACAAGACATACTGCATTTATTTATCTCTAAATCTTGCAAACCCATTATTTCCCAGAAACCAAGCCAGTAAGATTCTCTGCTATATTGTGGGAGGTGAAATGCACCCAGGCTGTTTTCTTTGAGAATGAACATTACTCTACAAGCTTAATGAATATATAAATCATGCAAATTTTTACCTAATAACTAGTTTACTTCCAGCCTAGAGCTGCAAATGTAAGGAAAAGAAGGATGCTTTAAATTCAGGTTCATCCGCTACTGGATCACTGACCTTCTTCAGGGACGCGATGGTGGTCTGATCATCCTGAGACAGCTTCAGGGCAGTGGCGACCTTAGCGGAATTAACCACAATCTCCGAGTTCAGTTCTCTGCATTTGGCCATCAGCCGCTTCTCATTGTCGTAAGACTTTTTCATGATAGTGTGAAGCTTCTCATATTCAATTCTAAACTTTTCCAAACTTTTGTCACCTGAAAGTTCACTGAGAACCTCTTGAAAATCTTTTTCAATTTCCTCAAATGCAGTTTCTTCCAGCACCAGCTTTTCAGCTTTTTCCTGTAAGAAAGAGCAAGAATGGGAATGTGCACCTCAACAGTTACCCCATGATTATCAAGGAATTACTCCTATCACCCCTGAATGAAAGACCTCCACGCAAGAGAAGTAAAGCCCCCGGCAGGCAGAAAAACTAAGACATATGTTGGGAAGTCTCTGTTTTCATGTCTGATACATTTACATAGATGGATAGATAGATAGTTAGATAGATAGAGGATAGGGATGGTAGATAGATAGATAGATAGATAGAGGATAGGGATGGTAGATAGATAGATAGATAGATAGATAGATAGATAGAGGATAGTGATGGTAGATAGATAGATAGATAGTGGATAGGGATGGTAGATAGATAGATAGATAGATAGATAGATAGATAATGGATAGGGATGATGGATTTATAGATAGATAATGGATAGGGATGATAGATAATGGATAAGGATGATAGACTGATAATGGATAGGGATGATAGATAGATAGATAGATAGATAAGATCATACTGGAGTGAGTTGGATTCTAATTCAGTGTAACCCAACATCACACACATAAACAGGCCTGCACATGTATGCACACACACACACACACACACACACACACACATCATGCAAGTGAAATAGACTGACACAGGTATGATCCCAGGAAACCTAAGACTTGTCATTCACTACCAGAAAGTGAGAAGAGCAAGGTAGGGCTACTCAGGGTCTCCAAAGGAGCGTGACCCTGCCAATACCTTGATTCTACCCTTGAGAATGGTAAGACTAAATAATAACCAGCTGCGTTAAGCCATCTAGTTTTTGGTACTTTGTTATGTCTGCTCTAGCAGATGAATATACCTACTTCTTATTGGGAATAGCACAAGAACAACAATAAATTTGAAAGATATGTTTAACATATTTATCCATTCATTCAGCAAAATGTTTTTTCTCTTCCCCATAGGTACTAGTAATTGAAACTAGGGCCTCACACAGGCCGGGCCCACGCTTTACCTCTGAGCTAAATCCTCAGTCCCATTTAGTAAATATTGGTTGAACGTTTGTTACATAGGTTAAGTTCTGTGATGAAGCCTATCAGAGAAATCAGGGTAAGAAATAAGTGACACACCCACAGGAGATTTTTATTGTACTAGCTGGGGAGTGTGTTATGCAGATAGGTAATTATACACAATTTGATCTCAGTCATGAAATGGATTCAGAGTTCTGTAAGAACCCATAAAAAGAGAGATTTATACCTTGCAGCAAGAATAAAGCAGACCTAGAAGAGAAGAGTTTTCACACATGGATATAGATGAAAAGGCTTTCTTACAGAATTCAAAGTTTAAGCAAAAACTTAAAACAAAAGCTTAAAGCAAAAACAGTCTCCAAATTGGCTAACATGTAAGAGGTAACCCAGAGAGAAGGAAGGAGACCATTAGGTGTCAGAGGCAGCCTGAGACACAGGATGGCCTTCTAAGCAGGATGAATTGTGTGACTCCAAAGGCCACAGAGAACCCCAGCAAGACTCTCAAGTAAAGAACTGATAACGTTACAAGGCCTTACTTATACTTGCAACATTATGCATTGGTATTCTACACAAATGGGCTTAGCATTAACACTGCTGGTGAAGAAACCAATGGAAACAGTCTCTAATCTCAACAGTAGAGTAAAACTCCAATCCACCCTTAAGATCCTGGGTAAGTAGTAAAATGTAACTTCTGTTTTCCAAAGCCTGTCTTGTCCAATATGAATAAAGTCCACATTTTTTGGCTTTCAAAAGCATTTATACTATTAATTAAATCTCTAAAGATGATATGTAAGCAAAATGTAACCTTGGGAGATTAAAATAGATGTAGAATCATAAGCATATCTGTAACACTTTGTACAACAACTTCAGTACTAATTTTAGACTCAGAAAAGATGTCTCCTGCTGGGGATATAGCTCAGCAGTACAAGCGCCTGCATGGCAAGTACAAGGTTGTGAGTTTGATCCCTGGTACAAAAAGGAAAAAAACAGGTGTGTCCTTCCTGAATAAAGCAGATTATTGCAGAGCACAATGTGGTAGCAATTCCACAAAGAAGGAAAAATCTTGTCAAGGAAATATGGTGTTGCCGCTGCTCTGTGCTTCCCCTTTTTGATGTCAAACATGGGCACACACAAAAGCTTGTCACAATGATGTTCTCAGTTTCGGCATTAATGTCACACTTGATCAGCAACCTAATGATTTGTTTGCAGGCCATGTTTTCCCTGTACACCTGGCACTTAGCACAGGCATGGGAAAATATCACAGAAAGAAAAATTTTAAAGAAAATTTTATAAACAGAAATGTTTTTCATGTCATCATTTTAAAAGTATACTCTTAAAAGAAAAGCAAAACTCATCTCTAAACTACAACCAAAAGTTGCTGGTATCCAGAGTCTTAGAGCATATAATGGTAAATATTTCTGAAACACAGTGTCAACATGCGTCATGACACCCCTTCATTCTTCACCTAGCCTGAGTGCTTGCCAATGTGCCAAGTGTCCTTCTAGGTGCTCAGAAAGAAGAAAAGGAAATCAAGTAAGAAGAGAAATAAAAGAAAGGAAGAAATGAGAGGAGACAATAAAAGAAAGGTGACACTGGGAAAGAATTCGCTCATAGTATTGGTATCTGAGACTTATCTATGGGAAATGAAGAATAATGATAAACCAAGATTATGGTCAGGGCAAAAAAGAGGAAATCCTCAAAGCAAATACTGGAAAGTATGAAGGAGATTCAGACAGACCAAGAGGAACAAATCGGAGGCAATGAGGTATAAAGAGAATAGGTAATGGGGAAAGGTGATGTGGTCACAGCAGCATGGACATCAGAAAGCGATGAGAGTGACCAGCCAGGGAATGAGGATGCTGGAGGGATGATAAGGAAGCACAGAGCTATGGACCGCAGGAAGTGGAATTTAAAATGGGGCACTAGACATGTAGGAGATGCAATGACAAGAGGATGCAGATGGTATAGAAGAGACCAAGGAAGCAATACAGGAAGGGCAAGAGGGTGCTAGAAGCCAGGACCAGGGTTTGCTACAGAGACCTAAACAGCTGCACGGGGTTCCAGGCTCAAAGAAGCCCCACCCTCGATTAATGCACTGTTGTCACACTTTGAAAGCCATAATGATTTTTTACTAAGAAGCTCTGTGTTTTCATTTTGCACCGGGCCTGGGAAATCTTGTAGCTGACCCTGGTCGGAATCGTCCCTGTTAAGGGTGCCGTGAGGGAGGGCTCGGATGAGGTGAGGAACTGGGCAGAGCCTTGGCGAGTGAGGACAATAAATCAAGTGATGTCAGCAATTTGAGGCTGTCGCGGTTATAGACAGGAGGGCTAATGGACAGGCAGGGGAGCCCTGAACGCTTGCAGAAATGGAACTTCATCTTTGAGGACGCAGATGGGGTGTGATCTAACAGGGCAGAGAGGATTGAAAACTATCAGGTAAATGTGACAGGGGATCAGTCTCAATAGCAGAAGGACGAGAGGGAGAGGTCCAGAGAGAGGCGCAGAGAGGGGCACTGACTCCTGACCTCGGCCATCCTGATGCTCTCTGGGGGCGGCCTCAAGGGCTGCTGTGTAGATCGCAGTCTGGGAAAGAGGCCGTGCACTATCTCTTTCGCCTGCCGGCGCAGAGCGGAAACCCTGGGCTCAGCGCGTCCTCCCGTCACCTGGCAACGGTCCCGCCCCCTGGTGGGGGGCCATGACCGGCGTTCGAAAAGGGAGGGGCTGCCACCTGATTGGTGTTTCTCAGAGAAATATGCAAATAGAGAGGCGGGACCGATGAAATAAGGAGGTGGGACTCCTCTCCAGATCTTTGCAAAAATTAAGGACATGGAAGAGAAGGGCCCTGTCTGGGCTTCAGGTACAAAGAGTTGAAGTAGTTTAATTCCTTCATTCATAATAGGTGTAAAATCCCTCCCTGGCCTTATTTATTTTTTTCTCTTCATCACTATTCCCAACTTTCATCCTGGGTCCCATGGTCATTCAAGCTACTGTGGTTGGTTACCCATTTTTTTTTTATGTATAGCATGTTTATCAGTGTATTTAAAAAAAAAAGAACGGGTAACAGAATTTGACATTGAGATCATGTTATGTTCTACGTTTTTTATACTCAGCATTCTTTTTAAGGATCTGTCTTTGCAATCCTAGTTCTTTGCTTTGATTGCTACACAACATTTCAAATGGAAAATCTGACACGTTTTATTTCTATTAGCCAAACGTTAGCTAAAAGACTCCCAACCAATGCAGCCATGATCATCTTTGTCTGTGGACCCATATGCTGATTCCTCTAAAATACATGCCCCCGCAGAGTCACAGACCTTCACATCCACCATCTGGCATTGGGAAAAGACAGAAAGAAACATCCACAATTATTCCTAGCACAATATGATAGTATTTAGTCCATCCCAAGTCAACCAGGAGCACTGTGGGAGCTCAGGGATCTAGACACTGATACCTCAAGGCATTATTTATGACATGGGAACAGAAAAATCCCAACACAAACACTGAGGGAACTACAGCAAGGTGGAAAGGCATATATTGTGTCAGACTCAATGGAACAAGATGCAATTGGACACCAACATGGATGTAAAAGAATGGATGAAAGGAGGGGGTTTAGCTCAGCAGTGTAAGTGCCTGCTTGGCGAATGCGAGGTCTTGAGTTCGATCCCCAGCACAAAAAAGGAAAAAAGAATGGATGAAAGGATGAAGGTTTGGACAAATCGATTTATGCTGGCGAAAGAAACAAAATGTTTCCCTATGCTGTTTCAACAAAAGCAAGCACTAGGTGGCATCATAGTGCCAAAGTCCTCACCTTGTGGAGGAAACACACCCAAGAGGGACTCAGGCCCTAGTTTGGACAATTAAAGAGTGCTTCCACTAATCTCATTTCTCATGATAGACACTTAATTTATTTCTTGAATACATAGAATATGCCAAGGCCTATGCTGCAGACTATGAAGAGAGAACACCAAAGGAGCTGAATACAGGATCTCCCTAAATGAGCACAAGAAGACACCAATGTTGATAAAGAGGCAAGCTGAGTGGTAGAAAGTCTTGAAATAGCAGAGATGTCAAAATAGCAGAGACTACAAACTCAAGGATCATAGACAGTCAAGGTTACACTCATTTGTTGGGCCAGATAACTCAAATACATGATCATGAGCTGTAATAAGGCTCCAAACCTCCTTGTTTACACCTATATATAACACCTCATCGGTACCCTTCTGGGACTTCCAAGCTGTGTATTGTAACACAGTGTAAGAACAGTCATACATACCAGGTGCCCATCTCTTCAATAGCGCCCCATGAGAATACAAAGAAAACCTCCAGAGAAGCAAAACACTGTACACATCCCTACACGAAAATTCCCAGTCTGCTGCGCAAAGCAACCGTGCCACAGGAGAATGTACACTTCTAATGCAGTATGTACATCCTTAAGGCTATTTGGGGGGAACCGACACAACCCAAGATCACCAGCAAGGCTAGTGACTCCCAAGCAGTAGGTGCCTCCCTCACACAAATGCTCCAGATAGCCCCTTCCCACCTCCTCAGGGCCATGGCTGTCAGTTACGTGTGGAAACTGGGTCACATGCGGCCAACTGTAGCATTTTTTTCCTGGGATGTATAAGGAGGACCAAGAATTGCAGGTCCGTCGCTGCTGAGGCCTGAGTCTGAGCAGGTGAATCCCAGGAGAGTCAGAGAAAGGAACACTGCTTAGAATGAAGAAGAATTTGGTGATTGAGGGGGAGGTCACAACCAACCAAACGCAGGGAGAGCTGAGATGGAGTGTTCTGGGTTGCTGATGTCTCTGCAGATCTGGTATCAGGTCCCAGCAAAGAGCCACGTTATCTGTTCTCTTGGGTTCTCCTAGATGTTCTAGGTATTCCTCCAATAAAACCTCCTTGATATTTGGTATTCCCCTCACAAACACCATCTTACTTGTTTAAGCTAGATAAAGTGAATTTTCACTGTGTATACCTCCTTCTCTCCCTCAAAAATGTCCTGACCAACAGGATCTTGTTTGCATAGGCATTTTTATGATACTGCTGGAGTTACTATCCATGAAATCTAAAAACTAGCTTTGAGGCCCAAATGACATGGTAAAAACCACTCCTGTCATCATGTATAACGTTTCTCCTCTGGGCTGTTGGAAAGATTAAAAGCCTACGTGTTATAGAAAATTGTTATCATTTATCAGCCAACCCTGTGGTCACCTTCAATGACAGAGCAGAGTCCCAGCTGGCAAGTGCCCTCCACAACCGTGTGGGGCATATTTTATTCCTTTAATCTTTGCCTTTTCCAGCCTGCTGCAGACCCAACCTCACAGAACATTTGTCGAGCATTTGACATCAGCTCCCAAAAGGTCTCAGACAAACTCCCCTCTTGATGCCTGAGGAGGCAGCGAAGTCAAGCAAATTTATTAGGAAGATGGGAAGGTGAGACGCAGTAACAGCCAGGGCAGGGGATCATTTTTACCAGAACTCCGACGTTTCATACCCACCTGGTCATCTCGCCTGAATGAAATTCTACTGGGCCATCTGTAGCCACTCTTCTCCCATCAGATGCCTGTCGTGATCCTTGCTCTGCAGGCCAAGGTTGCAGTTTGACGTCCTACTAGGACGAGTAAGGACTCGCACAGACCGGCCAGCTGAGCAGCGTGGTTAAGAAGACTGGGTGGTTTCACAATATCCACTCCCACTACAGACCCATCAATAAGTGAATACATACTTTTTTATTCTAAAGACAATAAAACAAAACAGAACAGAACAAGCAGAGCAGAGTAAAACAACGCAAATAACACAAGATTTCTGAAGAAGTCAATAGTAAATCAACGGTGGCTACCATAATGTCCCTTGTTTTCTTTGAAACAGTTGCCCGTACCTTCACACACAATAAGTTAATACAAATCAAAATAGTATAAAAACAATCAAAACAAAAGAATGAGAGCCTTAAGGGCTTTCAAGACCAGACACTAGGAAATCAATAATGGCTACCATAATGTCTCTTATTTTATTCAAAATAGCTGTCCATACCGTCATACATAGTGAAATCAAGTAATTGAAAACAGACTAAAACCAAGACTAAATGCATTATTGGACTTCGAAACAAAATGATAGGAAATCATCAGTGGCTAACATGATGTCTCGTTTTCTTCAGTGTAGTTGTTCATACTATCACACAAAATAAAATCAGTTCTTGTAAACCCTTTAGATGGAGTTCTGGCATATATAACTCTATACATGTCCACCTATCCTTTCTGGTGAATGCATATTTTTAAAAATCAAAGTACACATACAATTGATGACGGGAGAACGCTCTTATTTCTTCGATCTCCTAAACACACTGTGTTTTCTGACACCTCTACACCTACCATGCGCTAATCTCTGCCTTCCTCACTGTCCCTTCGCTCTTTCAGTGGTCAGCGCAGTGTCTCCTCCTTCCAGGAGCCCCTCAGGTTAGCACCCTGATAGGGCTGATACACTGTGTCAACCTGAGAGGTTTAACATAGAGACTCAGCAGACAGCCAGGATCCTTACTTTGTAAATATCCTCATCTTGTGCAAGGGGAGGGCAGAGATTTCGTGTGCCCTGGGGGCGATGGGGGTTGTGACCCGTGTACACTATAAAGGAGAAGGGGGTTGTTTCCCCCTTTGCTCTGGCTGCTGCCTTGAAGTGTTACCCCAGGGCCAGGCCACCCTGCCTTGCAGCCAGCTGATTACGGACTGAAATGTCCAAAAACTGTAAGCTAAATAAACCTTTCCTTCCTTCATTTTGGGTGTTGTGTATTTTGTCCCAGCAATGAGAGGAAAGTAACCAAGACACTCCCCTCCACTGAGCCCCGGAAACCTAAACATTCCCCGGTCAATTCACTGGACTGTACCTGTGGGTTGCTTCTAAGTCTCCCCAAAGCCAGGGAGGACCAGACTTCCTCTCTTCCACCTGCTATGCTGTTGAACCACACATGGGAGGCAGTCAAGATAAAAAGGTTGATGAACGAATGAGAAGGGCACAAGCAATTAGCTGGGAACTGTATAAGCAATTAGCAATCAATTAGCTTGTACATTCAGGCACAACATTTATTCTAGAGTGATTAGTGATGAGAGCAAGTTAAAGCTGCAATCATGGCTATTTTCTCCACCCCAAAATGCAATTCCCAACTCGCAGTTGTGCACACGGAAGGTTTATTCTGGCTCACGGTCTGTAGAGGTGTCAGTATATTGTCAGCTGCTCCAAGGCGGGCAGCATCTCAGAGGGGCATCACAGAGGGGCCTGGCAGAGGAGGCTTGCTCATGTCATGGTGGACAGGAAGCAGAGGGTGATAGGGAGGAGGGAAGGAGATAAACCGGGCAGGTCACACCCCTAGGAACCACCCCTTCATAGCTATAAACTTTTAAAACATTAATCTTGTTTGTACATTTTAGATATACAAGACGATTACATTCATCATAGAGAATTTGTACCTGTAACATGATACATAACGATTCTTCCTTTTTTTCCCCATTTTTCTCTCATCATGAATCTCTCTTGACCTCCTTATTGACAAAAATTGTGCTTGCATTTTTTACTTCTGTCCTCATTTTCACTTTTGCCTCCACCACCACCACCCCCGTGCCTCATCCCCTTCCTGTTTCAGTGTTTTCTTCCCATTTCATGATATTTATTGTACTGTTGGTCCCATTTTGTTTTTTCACTTTGAAACAGGGTCTTCCTATATAGTCCAGGCTGGCCTTGAACTCACTATGTAGCCCAGGTTGGCCTCCAATTCATGGTGATCCTCCTGCCCCAGCCTCCTGAGAGACTAGAGGCATGTACCACCACACCATTTATACTTTCGGTTTCTCACACCAGAAAAACAATGCAATAGGGCTAGGGATTTAGCTCAGTGGCATGAGTGCCTGCCTTGCAAGTGCAAGGTCATGAGTTCAATGCCCGATACCCCCCCAAAAAAAGAAGAAGAAAAATGCAATATTTAAACATATATGTCTGATTTATTTCATTTAAGAGTATGGTCTTGAGGTATACCCATTTAGCTAGAACTATCTCACGTGTATCATTCTTTATGACACGGTGGTATTCCACTATATTTTTAAAAGTCATATCTTATTTATCCATTCATTGGGTGATGGACATTTGGACTGTTTCCAAGATTTAGCTATCAAAAATTGTGCTGCTATAAACATGAGTGTGCATGTGGTATGATGCTTTTAATTCTTTTGGGACAACCCCAAGAAGGGGAATAGCTTGGTTAAATGGAACTTCTAGTCTTAAGTGTTTTTAAGAATCTCTACATTTATTTCCACAGTGGTTGCACCAGTCTATACTCCCACCAACAGTGGAAAAGTGTTCCTTTTCCCCAGAGCCCTTCCAGCATTTGTTATTGGTTGAGTTCTTGATGGTAGTCATTCTTTTCTGGATTGAGATGGGATCCCAGTGTTTCTTTAATTTGCATTTCTCAGATGACCAAAGATGATGAACATGTTTTCATATATTTCATATATATTTGCCATTTCTAGTTCTTCATCTGCAAAGTGTCTATTCATTTCAGATGCTCATTTATGGACTGAGACTTTAAATTTGGGGATCTGATTTTCTTGAGTTCTTTATACATTCTAAATATTAGTCCTTTGAGGATCAACTGGCAAAGCTTTTTCTCACTCTGGTTTGTCTCTACAATCTGTTGGTGGTTCCTTTTCGCTGTGTAAAAGTGTTTCAACAAGATGAGATCTTACATGTACATTCTTTGCGATATTTTCTGTATGATCAAGGATTTGTTCATAAATTCTTTGCGTATGCCAATGTCTTCTAGAGTCCTACAAATTTTCTTCCAGTAGATTTAGTGTTTTTGTTTTAATATTTAGATCTTTGATCCATTTCAAATTTAGTTTAGTGTGCAATGAGATATGGATCTACTTTCAATCTTTGATGTGTAGAAAGTCCATTTTTCCAGCACCATTTATTAACAAGGCCATTTTTTCCAATGAAGGTATTTGGCCCTTTTGTCAAAGATAAGGTGGCTGAGTGTGTTTAGAGTTGTCTTTGCATCTTCTAATCTGTTTCACTGATCCTCAGATATCTTTTTTTTGCCAGTACTATGCTATTTTTATCATGGTAACATTGTAGATAATTTCAAGCCAGCACTTGTACTGACTGCCTAGCCTTGCTGCCCAGAATTGCTTTTGCTACCCAGGTCTCTTCCAAATAATTTTATTTGTTTGTTTGTTTTGGTTTTGGTACCAGGGATCAAACTCACAACCTCATGCTTGCCAGGCAGGCGCTTGGCAAAACTCTGCCCAAGTTCCAAATAAATTTTAGGATTGTTTCCTCTAATTTTGTGAGGAATGCTGTTGGTATTTTGATTTGGGTTGCATTAAAACTGTATAACAGTTTTGGAAGTATGGCCATTTTCACTAGCCAAGAACAAGAGATGTCTCTCCATTTTCTGTAATCCTCTTCAGTCTCTTTTTTCAGAGTGCTGCCCTTTTTAATGTAAAAAGGATACTAGCAAATAGGATGCAGCAAATCATCACAAAGATTATATACCATGATGCTTCAAAATATGCAAATCAATAAATGCAGTACACCATATCAACAGAAGCAAGTACAGAAAACACATGATCATCTCAATAGATGGATTGAGAATCCATCCTTGCTTGAGTATCCTTGCTTATTCCTTCTTTTGACTGATTCCTAATTATTTCCTTTTTTATGCTATTGTGAAAGGTATGATTTCCCTAATTTCTGTGAGTTTGTTGTTTGTGTACAGGAATGCTATTGATTTTTTAATGTTGTCTTTGTATCCAGCTGTGCTACTGAATTTAGTTATTAAGTCTAGAAGTCTTTTGGTAGAATTTTTGAGGTCTTGTATGTAGAGTATCATGTTACCTGCAAATAATGATTAATTTCTTCCTTTGTTTTCTTGTCTAATTGCTCTGGCTGTTTCTAGAACTATATTGACTAAAAATAGTGATGGTGGACATCCTTGTCTTGTTCCTGATTTTAAAGTGAAAGCTTTTAGTTTTTGATCATTTAGTATGATGCTGAATATTGATTTGTCACAGGTGCTTCTATCAAATTGGGATAAAGGCATTCTATTCCAATTTTCTGTAGGGTTTTTAGCATGAATGGGTATTAGACTTAGTCAAATGCTTTTCCTCCATTGAGATGATCATGTGTTTTCTGTACTTGCTTCTGTTGATATGGTGTGCTACATTTATTGATTTACATATTTTGAAGCATCATGGTATATAATCTTTGTGATGATTTGTTGCATCCTATTTGCTAGTATCTAATTGAGGCTTTTTGTGCCTATGTTCATTAGAGAGATTGGTGTGCAGTTCTCTTTTTTGGTTGGATCCTTTTCCGGTTTTGGTATCAGGGTAATGCTTGCTTTTAGGAATGAGTTTGGGAGTATAGCTTCTTTTTCAACTTCATTAAAGAGTTTAAGGACTAGTGGAATTAGGTCTTCTCTAAATTTCTTATAGAATTCAGCTGTGAATTCATCAGGACCTGGACTTTCTTTGTTGGTAGGTATTTAATTATATTTTCAGTTTCACTGACTGATATTGGTTTATTTTGAATTTTTAGATGTTCTTGATTCAACTCTGGTAATTCATATATATCTAGGAATCTATTTATATCTATGCCTTTCTTATTACAGGTTCTCTAAGCAAGTGCTGATGATACTTTGGATTTCTGCAAGACATGTTGTGATTTCACCCTTTTCATTCTTCATTGCATGGATTTGAATCTTTCCTTTTTGATAAGGTTGGCTAAGGGTTTGTCAATTTTATTTAATCTTTCAAACAACCAGCTTTTGATTCATTGATTCTTTGTATTGTTTTCTTAGTTTCAATTGCATTAATTTCTGCCCTAATCACTATAATTTCTTCCCTCATGTGAATTTTTGGCTTGATTTTTTCTTCGTCTTCTAGAAGCTTGAGGTTCAACACTAGGGTGTTTATCTGAGCGCCTCCTTTTTTTCTGATATGGGAATTCACCCCATAACTTTCCCTTGTAGGACTGCTTCTGTTGTGTCCCAATGTTCCAATAGATTGTATTGGCATTGGCCTTTAATTGTAGAAAATGTCTAATTCCTTCTTTAATTTCATCTGTGACCAACCAGCAGTGTAACCTTGAGTATGTGACCTAACCGCTCCGGGCCTGCTCTCATCAGGAAGAAATCTCCACAGGGCCTGCAGGCCTGAGCATTCCTAAGGGAGCTGAGCTGCCAGCCCTGACCTTGAAGAGAAAAACAGTCAAACGCAAATCATCCATCTTGTCCGCCTCTCAGGTCTGAGGTCTCAGCCAAGCAGCCTGTTCCGCTGAACTATCCTGTAGTTGAACTATCCTGAACTATCCTGTAGGAGATAACTGGCTGTTATCTCCTGAAATCCCAGGCCAAGCTGAACCTGGTGTGGTGAGAGAGACTGTCAATCAAGGCAAGTGCCCTTTCCCTCACCCATCACCCATCAGACCTCTGATGACCAGCAGTGGCTTCCTGTCTCTTCCACATGGGTTTTATTCATATTCTAGGATAACCACAGCTAGGGTCAACAGGAAATCTGTTCCCATATGACGAGTATTTTTTAATTTAAAATATCCCTGACTGTGAAAGATGTGAAGTTGCCTTGCGGTTGGTCCAGATGCAAACTAATTAGTTAGAAAATATCCAGAAGGGAAACAATTTTGCACTACACTAGCAAAGAGTTTAATTGGTAAAAATCTTTGGCCCATGATTTTGCAATGTCTGTCAAAACAGTAAACATACATAACCTTTAGCCTGAAGCCATCAAGGGCTTAAAGCCAAACAGCCACCTATGTGCAAGCTGCTTGTCTGAGAAGAATAAACCATGATTTGCTTAAACTTCTTTCCTTTTTGTGGTACTGAGCTCTGAACCCAAGGTCTTTGCACTGAGCTATCTCCTCCATTTTTATTTTTACTTTTTTGAGACAAGGCCTCACTAAGTTGCCTAGGCTGGGCTAGAACTTTGGCTTCTCCTGCCTCAGAATGCTAGGATTACACATCTTTTTCTTTTCTAATGAGTTATTTCAATGTATCTTTTACTAATATATTATTGGTGCCTTATTTCAACTATTAAAGTTCTTAAAATGTAGATGTCTGTTTTATTTTTACACATTAAATTTCTAGCTTTTCAAATTTGCCTGTTCTTTTCACATAAATTCTATGATTTTATCTCTGTATTTTGACAATTACTATCTTATAGTTTTTTAAAAATTGTTCTGTTATCTCAAGTACTTAAAGAGCTAATTCTTTTATTGATTATTAATTATTTATTAATCATTGCATCTACATAGTCACTCTCTCATGTGATTCATTTCTTAGTTTGGTTTATAATTTCTGATTATGAGCTCAATCCTCAACAGGAGTGATTCAGTCTGCTAAAGATCAGAATAAATACCTGATTTGTGCATGTGCCTCCTATAAGGCCAAGGACATTTACGATTTAGAACCAAGTGTCCCATTCTTTCTTGGCTTCAGGATTCTCTCACTGCATGGAGCGTGCACACTGGACATGCACTTCTGCACATGACTTAGGCAGGCGACAGGTTTTGATTTCTAGAGCAGACATTCCTTAATTAGTCCAGCGTCCCAGACAAACCACAAGCTTCCCTGCTGACCCTGTGCCAGTGGAAGGAAGGTTTTCGTCCATCCTCCTGTAACTAAGTCAACTTCCCCAGGGCCCAGGGCAAAGGTCTAAGTCCAGATATCTATCTTTCCAGAACTCAAGGCCTGAATGTGTCCTACCCCCATCCTCTGAGTGGACCCTCAGCCCACCGAGAATCATTTGCACTTACATTCATTACCATGCCTTTGAGTTTCTTCTTACCTCACCCCTGACTGAGATCCGCATTGCCCTGAGTTGTTGACATATTTTATTCAGCACTTCTATGTTCTCTGACTTTTGGGCCCCTCATATACGCAGAAATGGAATCTTTTGTGCCTTCCTGTCTTTAAATAATTCTTTCCAGAGTACGCCTGGGTGTAATGTAGAAACTGTACAGGAGGGATATGCAATACACACACAGGGAGGAAGGGAGGTTTCCAAAAGAATTGGTCTATCCTGAGCCTGAGGACTGGGCACACAGTCAGGCACAAATATCAGGTATGTGCATTAGGGTGACAGGCTGGAGACAGAGGGGAGCTGGAGTGAAGGTTGCTGCCAGAAGATAAAGCACATGTGAATGGGTCGGAGAAGCACGGGTTCCAAGAAGGTTCCCCTATCTTACGGGAGATAGGAAGTCGGGAAGTTAAGAAGAGGCCAGGTCCTAAGCCAGGTAGGGATGGTGGACCTAGCCCAGAGAGCAGACAGAAAACCAAGGAGGAGACCATCAGGCCACAGGAGGAAGTCATCAGGTATTTAAATTATTAATGTAAGTTCCTTACTTTAATATGCATAGCCCAGTAGAAACTGCTTACACAAATCTTCAGACAGGATGACATCCCGAGGGCAATCACGCACTAACCTTAACTTTTCCCTCAATCCTGAACCCTCAGCCAAACAATTATGGGCTCAGGGCCCATCTGCCCCCACCCCCCGTCCCCCAGGAACTTCCCCCAGCCCTGTGGGGATGGTGGGTGAGTGCCCCACCCATTCAATTTGTAGATATTTTTGAAACACACAGCTCTTTCAAGAGCGTTGCCCGCAATCTCCTCATTTCCCTCCATTGGTCCCCAAAACACAGCCATAATGATCCTCAAAGTCGGGAAAGGGCCGTGAGCATCGGCAAAAGCTTGAATATAGAAGTACCCTGGCCACTGGCCAAAGGTCTATTTTTAGAAAATTTTCTCATTGCCTGTTTATCTTTCAGACTCAGCCTAATGTGTTCCAGGCTGGTGTTGAGGTTACGCGGCTGGATGGAAGAGGAAGGCAAGAAGGTGATCTAAGAACAAATCCCAGGAGCAAGGGTGACGATCTCTGGACAGCGGTTCAGTGTTCCCGGTTTAACTTCACTGGCATGTGGCGCTCCCCAAGCGATTTAATGAGGAAGGCGTTCAAAGGCTTCCCAACCCCTTCTACTGGGTGTAGGGTTGGGGCAGGTCACAAAAGGAAAATGACAGAGGGTTACGATTTCCTAAACCATTAAGCACAACCAAAGTGTGCTGCCTTTCCTCCGGACCTCGGCGGTCGGGTCCCCACATCCCGGCCAGGGATAAAGTTTCTAAACTCACCGCCCGCGCCTAGGCTAGGGAGAGGAGAGCGCCCCGCAGCCGGCGGCAGCCGCTGGCCTCCGTGGTTCCTACCCGACCGAGGCATCTTACTAGGAGGTGAATTATTTTAATCCATTCAAGCTGCAAAAGAGACTAGGGCTGCAGTGCTGTCTCGATTTATATTTTCCTCCAAGGGACAACAAAGGTGGCCCCAGGAATTCCACCGCTCATAAAACGCGCCAGCTCCAGGGTTCGCAGGGACTTAACCCCTTCCAGCCCGCAGCCCAGACCGGTTTTTAAGGGCGTACTCCCCGCACCCCTGTCCGCTCTCCCCGCTTAGTGACGACTCTTCTCTCCAGGTCACTTTCCAGTTGTGCTACGTCACCTGAAGTTTCGGGGGGCGGGGAGAGGGCGCTGGGCCGATCTCTGCGGCGGACCCCGGGCCCGGCCAGGCTGACCCACACGGTCTTCCTTAAGCAGCTCCAAGGCCGGGTAGGGGCGCTGTAAAAAGTTTCCGTGACAACCAGGAAATGAGTAACTCGCGAGCCCGCCCGCCCTGCCCGGCCCGGGAGGAGACGGGAGGCGGGAGCCTTGCAGCCACGCTGCCCCGGCCCCTGGTCCCGCGCTCCGCACTCCGGACGCGCGCCCACAACCTGGCGGGCGGCACCGCCGAGTCCAGCGTGAGTCGGGGCCGAGGGCGTGGGCTCTGCGGCGTCTCAGTCACCTCGGGTTGTTGGGAGGCGGGCGGGCGCGCGCGAGGGGACCCGGGACTGCGCGGAGACCCGGCGGCGGGGCAGCCCGGGCAGGCACGCGTGAGGGGCGGTGGGGGACGCGGGGTGCGCGCTGGCCACCTCTCGGGCGCGGTCTCACACCGCCCAGCCCCGGATGCCCCAGCAGCGGCGTGGCCGGCAGCGTCTCCTCCAGGCGCGCGGGCCCCACGAGGGACCTCATCTGCGCGCCTCGTGGCGGGACCACATGCCTTTTGATCTTCCGAGCGGAGCTGAGTGCCCGGGTCGCCCTGCCGTGTGGCCACCCTGGCCCTCCTGGGGAGGGGGTAGGAGAGCAGCTGGTCTCTTCCCGGGTGTGGCGTGAGGTGAGACGTTGCTGGGCGCAAGAAGCCCCCGCCACTTCCTTTTTCTAGAAGTTAGCACAGGAGACCCCACGCGGCGCGCGACTGTCTCGTGGGGCGGTAGAAGCCGCAGCCGCCTGGCTCTAACCCAGTGCCCTCTGCTTCCAGGCTCCAGGTAAAGAAAGGGACTTAAGAGGCGCCCGCCAGACTCCCCGCCTTAAAAACGTAAAACGCGCCTTCTGTTTGCAAACAAAGTGCAGTGGAGCCTAGAGGAAGTGCTGAACAGGATTAGGGATGGGCCTCGTTCAGCCTTTCACCCGCAAGGGTCCTCCTTCCGGACTCCACGGTGACCAGATCCTGGCAGCATCCTAGGCCCTAGGTTTTGGGAATCAAGTCGGTTTCAGGATTGCCTTCTGTTTTCCTGTTCCTCTTTAAGATCTGAGCGGGGCTCTTCCCCTGTACAATCCAGTTCTCCTTGGGAGAGCAGCGGGCCAGAGCTGAGGCTTGGCCACTCCTGCCCAAGTGGGGCCTTAGCAGTACAGGATGGGATGCAGGTGCCGGTGGGCTTGCTGCCCTCAACCTGGGTCCTCCTTGCAGCCTGCAGTGCCTCAGTGGCCTTCGCTAATTGCCTGTGTGTTGCTGCTGCTCCTGGGCCCTTCTGCCCTCAGATTTTCCACTTGTGGGTCACCGTGAAGTTATTCTACGCTCTCTTTCCTCTAGCTGAGTAATTTTCGGAGACAGCATTTTCAAGTTCTGGTTTTCAGGAGGCAAAGATCTGACCTTCCAACCTGATGTCATTATCCCAGAAGTTGGTCCCCCTCTGCAGTTGTGCCACTCGGTGGAGAGGTGTGTGGGTGATCTTTTTAATCAGAGGGCAAGAGGGTGCAGGAATTTATGGGGAGAAAATCTCCCACAAGGGCAATATCATCTGGGGGAAACTAGTGTTGTATTTTTCCTGTTTTGGACCCTTGGGAGTTAATAAAGAGGCAGTCGGGGAGAAAGGGTCCTGTTTGATGAGGAGGGGTAGTTTCTCAGGAGACAGTGATGACCAGCCCAGGTGTGGAGCCGGCAGAGCAGGCACTAGCCCAGTTCTCAGTGCCACCTGGGGCAGGGTACCAGTGCCAACAGGCAACTTCTTGGGAGAAGGGTGGGATTGGGGTGGAAAATCTGCAAGAGTGCATTTTGTGGGGAGAAGGGAGAGCCTGCTCTGTACCCCAGGAATGGCAAGGTGGTGGCCTCCAGGTGTCCAGAGCATTGAAACTTGAGGGAAGAAACACACTTGCTCTGTTGGTCTCAGTGACTCCTGCTTAGAAGAATCAGGACAGGACTCCAGCAGTCCTGCACTGGCCTTCAGTGATTTGGAGGGGGAGGGCAGTACCTTCCTGGTCCAGGCCTCTGGGGCTCCATGTGTGGGGCTGTGGTAGAGAAGGGACCGAGGGGGCTGACACCAGTGCAGCCTGCCCTGTGGAGAGGAGCAGGCAGCCATCAGGGAGCTGAGAGCCGGATGGCAATCCCCTGGGCTGCTGTAGCTGCTGGCTTTTCAGTCCTGTGTGATAGTAGAACAAGGGGCTCCTCAGCAAGAGGACGTCATCCCGTGCTGTCTAGAAACAGGGACCTCGTGGCCAAGGACAGGAGGCACGGGATCCGGATTCACTGCCCCTCAGTAGGCCGTTATCCATACAGATGTGCAGGACAGCTCTGGTTATTGAGGGCTTCACGTTTTTCAGACTTTGCTACCCAAGGAAGCACAATGCCCATATGCACTCATTTACTCTTCGCAAGTGTCCTGCGGAGTATTGTTATCCCCCGTGTTACAGAGGAGGAGACTGAGGCCCGGGGAAGTGCTAGCCTGTGAGGTGAGTCCCAGTCACTGAACATCAATGGAGCAAGAAGCAGGTTAGGCTTAAAAAGGAGTTGTGTCAGGGACCCTTACGGAAAGAGGAGAGTGCAGTGACCTTTCTGTTTCTTTGTTGGAGGATGACCCATGCTCAGCCTGGGCAGTGGAAGGATGGAACACTTGCCCCGCTGGAGAAGGGAGGAAAGAGAGAGGCCAGGCCAGCCTTGACAGCTGCTGGGAAGGCTGGTCCCAGGGCAGGTACAGCTCCTCCTTAATTACCGAGCAGTTCCAGGTCACAGCTCCAGTTTGGGCCTGAGAAGAAGCTGATGAGTAAGTGCTGCCTGGGCATGGTGTGGAGGGACAGGGCAGCAGGCCTGCAGTGCAGGACCTGACCTGGACACGGAGTTCCCCAGGAGTGGAAGCAGGTTCCAGTGCCCAGGCTTGCCATCTTAATCTTCCAAATCCCTCCTCCTGTCCACATGCTCCCCCTTCCTGTTCAACTCCTGTTCATCTGCAGAGGCCCTTCTCAACAGTGCCCAGGAAGCCTCTCCCCACCTTCTACAGAACCAAACATGTGACTGCTTAGCTTGTTCCCACGGTCTCACTGCTTGATCAACTGCCCAAGCGATTTAAAGCGTCCTGCCCACAGCCACCTTAACACAGCAGGCCTCTCACCAGGGGAAGTTAAAAGTCCCCTGGGAGGCAGTGGGTGCCCAGTGGATTGCCAGTGGGCCCGCTTACCAGTCTTGGGAACTGGTCTTTACTGTGCCCACTCAGAAAGCCTCTATCATTTTCAGAGTGGTTTGGACTCAGGTTCCCCAATCACTCCAGGAAGCCCCCAGAGGAGGGGGTACAAGTCAGAGTGCTTGTTTATTGATTTGCAAGAAAGTTTTATGACCATTACTCAGACAGAGGTCATCTTATCATCTATTCCCTGCATCTGGGGCAAGCTACATGGGAAGCAAAGCTGGGGTCAGGGCTAGGAGGGAGAGTGGGGGCCCTCTTGCCAGCGTTGTGGGCATCTGTCCCCCTCTATGGTCCCCACACCAGTGGATAGTTACCTCCAGGTAGAGGAGAAGTTTGGGTCAACCTTGCCTTGTGCCTCTCCTTGGCCAGTGCCCCAAGGGCAGGGTTATGTTAGGCCCTAGGGCTTCTCCCTTTATTTTTTTAAATTGGCATTTCTTGTTTTATTTACTTACTTGCTTAGTGCTCTGTAAGCCTTTGCTTCTAGCCACAGGTTTGCATTTGTGTATGTTAATACACTCTCAGGGCTGTGGGCCCAGGCTGAAGGGGTGAATGCTGTATGCAAATCTTGACAGACCTAGGTGGGTCAGTAGGAAGCCAAGTGGGGGGCAAAGGAAGGAGGTCCCTAGTTAGCAGGGAGCCCTGGGGAGTGGGAAGGGTCAGGGCAGCCACCGTTCAGTTCTGGGCCCTGAAAACTTGGGGTTGAAACAATACCAGGGCAGTGTGTGCTGTGACTGCCTCCTGCCCTCTTCCCTGCTCAGCTGGCTTCTTGGGATTTAAAGGTCTCTTGGTGGTCTCCAGGCCCTCTCAGGGTCCATCTTGTGTGAGTCTTGTGTACACATGCCCAGAGCCGGAAAGGTGTAGCCTGTGCGGGCTCTGCTGTGTGCGGATAAGTTGAGCCCTGCTTCTGGTCCCATGGGTGTTGCAGTAGCTGAGCAAGTACCTTGACTATTCCAAGCCTCCGTCTCATCATCAAGGAAATGGGGGCAACCCAACCTAGAGCCCTTGCACGGCTGAGTTGACTGGTGCAGCTGTGGTCTGCACTCTGCTGAACTGGTGTCCCGTCAGGCCACTGCTGTGTCCTCTGAGGGCAGAGGGCATCCTTGGCATCCTTCTAAGTGGTCTGCTCCCAGCTGAGGATAGAGCCGCTTGTTCTGTCCTCTGGGTGAACTCTGGTGTGAAACATGGCCTGTAACTGGCACCCAGAGGAAAGGAAGGGTGGGGAGGCCTTCTGGAGAGGAGAGGCTCATTCGAGAATCCCTGGACACCTTCCAGGGACCTCCAAAGTGCTTTGGGACCCCTGGCAAATTCCTCATCCATCCCAGAGGCCCACGCAGGAAGCACTTCCCAGGTGCCTGGCTGTTGCCCCAGGCAACGCCTCCATCTTGAGCACCGTGGAGGAGGCTGACCAACCCCAACTGTAACAGGAGCTGGAAGGGCAGGAAGGGGCGCAGAGGGCTTGGCCTGCACAGGTGTGTTTCCCAGGCTGGGGAGAGGATGGGGGTCCGGGAGGGGCACAGTTTTGAGGTCCGGGCTGTGAGACAGTTGGTGGTGGGTCTGACCTGAGGGCAGAGCCCAGTGCTGGCCTGGTGGCTCTGTGTTCTCTGAGCCAGTCTGCCAGGCGGGATGCACAGGGGTGGGCTGGCTTTCCCTCCCCCTCCTCCTGTCAGCCCAGAGAAAATAAGACGAAGAGCTGCTTACCACCTTACTGTGGGGCTCTTTGCTGCCTGAGCAAATACATAGTATGGGGCCTCAGATCAAATACGTAGCAAGGAATGCGTGGAATCCATGGTCCCAGAGGTAGGTGGTACCGCTGGACTGAGAAAGGCAGTCCCAGAGGTCACCTGGCATCCAGCTCGGCCTCCCTGGAGGCTGCGTGCATTCGGGCAGCCCTGTGGGCTCCCTGGTCTCCAGCATCTTCCGCTGGAAGTGGGAGGTGTTTGAGCTACAGCTGGTATTTGGGGGCACTGTTAAAGAACAGCTGCAGTTCTCCCCCAAAGGGGTTCTGTGGGGCTGTCACTTGTCCCCTACCTGAGCTCCTTCTGCAGTGCTGATGCTCTTAACTTGGTGACTCATGGCTTCAGCCACTTTTTTCCCCTTCTGTTTTTGGTGGTCCTGAGGACTGAACCCAGAGGCTTTGCCCTAAGCTGCACCCCCAGTCCTCTTTAATTGTTCCTTGGAGACAGGATCTCACCACATTGCCCAAGCTGGCCTTGAACGGTCCATCCTCCTGCCTTGGCCTCCCAGCCCACTGGGACTGCAGGGTTGTGCCACCACGAGTGCTGTGGCCACATCTAAAGTGATGCCTCCTGCTGTTCTTCAGGTAGAGTCCCTGAGCAGGCCAGCGTGAGGGGGAAGACACCGTCCCACAGCGGTGCAAAGCCCGCGGACCTGACTGGCCTGTCTTTCCTGGGTTTCACCTGCCTGTCTTTGAACTTGAGGGTCCCTGAGTCCAGTTTCGCTTTGTGCATTTGGGCCTTGCTCCCTGGTGTCTGGTATATGGGTGGTCAGAGTAACGGCCCTGATTTTTGTGTGAGCATAGCTTTTTCAGGGTTATAAGTGAAAATCGAGTGGTGTGAGCCGAGAAGACTGTTTACAGGTTATGTGTTCATTTACAAAACTGGCCCCCGAATCGAGCGCCATGACCGTTTGTTTCCGAAAACGGAGTCACAGCGGCTTTGCTGGCTGAGCACAGCCCCATCCTCCGGGTTTTACAGATGTTTTTCGCCTGGCTCACGACAGCCCTGAGAGGCTGGTGTTATTCCAGTTTCACAGGCCCAGAGAGGCCTCGGGACTTCCCCAGAGCCCCAGAGCTGAAGACGGCAGACACGAGGGTCAGACTTAAATCTGCTGTGCCCTAGAGCCTAAAGGTGTGTGCCACCTCAGGCCTCTGCCTGGACACCTAAGGGATCTCACAGAGTGGCATGCCATTATAGCTCCTTGGGAGGCTGAAGCAGGAGGATCACAAGCTTGAGGCCATCCTGAACAATTTTGTGAGACTCTGTCTCAAAATAAATTTTTTTTATTTTTTAAATTTAATTTAATTTATTTATTTTGGTAGCAAGGATCAAACTCATGACCTTGTACTTGCCGGGTCAGCACTTACGCTTCTGAGCTAAATCTCTGGCCCTCAAAATAAAATTTTTAAAAATTGAGAGAAAGATAGCTCAGGAGTAGAGTACTCACCTGGTATGCAAAAGGTCCTGAGTTCAATACCAGCAAAACAAACAAAAAACACTGCATGAATGCTGACTGTCAAAGGCAAGAAGCCAGCAAGGGGATCGCTGGGTCACCAGCTCCAGGCCTGAGTCCCAGGGCCCTGCCTGCGGTGGCAGCCATACTCTGTGCTGTTAGCAGACAGGGCTCTGTTTTCTTGTCTGATTAATGGGAGCACTAACACCGGCCTACTCTCCTGCTTGGGTGGGAGTCCCTCGGAAAGAAACACAAAGCCCCTGATTGTCAAATGAGTCCCTCCTAGGTGGGGAGCACAGTGGGTCACTCACAGCCACAGTTGAAGGGCTTGCTGTGAAGCTTCCCTGGGCCACTACTGCACGCAGCGATGCAGAAGTTGCTTACCAACCTGCCCCAAACCCGGAGGGAGGTGTGGGCACCCTTTGGGCCCTGGCTGTGGGTAAAGAGCTGCACGCTCCTGCCTGCTGCCCGCAGGAGGCCGTTCCGGAGCCTTCGCTGCAGCCAGGGCCCTGCTTGAAGTCCATGAAGGGTCCTTTGATTGAGAAGACTTGTCCTAGAGTTGGAGAAGGCAAGTCTGCAGCAGCCTGGGCCAGAGGGGAGTAGGGCCTGTGCCCCGTGTGCTACCCTGCAGAAGCCAGCCTTTATCCATTGTAGTTCCTCCCTGAGGCCTCACATCCACAGGGGCAGGCCCCCTCCTTCCTGTCACCTGCAGAGCCAGCCTCTGCCTCCTGCTGGCTGAAAAGCCATCGCTGGCAGCCTGGATGGTTCATAGAATCTCTTGCTAAAGGAGACTTTAGAAGTGCGTTGGGCGTCACTCCCTTTTTCGTGGCTGTATCTTATCTAAATTATGGCCTCCTCTTCCCTAAACAGTAAAGCCAGGAGAGTTTACAGGGACGTCCGCTGCATGCATGCATCTGCCCGTTCATCTGTCCCGAAAGCTCCTCAGAATCTAATGGAGGCACCATGGGTGCTGCTAGCTGAGCTCCCGGGGTCACCAGACTCTCCCCTCCCTCTGCAGCAGCCCCGGTAGCTTTAGAAGAAGACAGGTAGATGGAGGAGAAGGCCTGGTCATTATCCCCAGGCTTCTAGAGGAGCTGCAGGGATGTTGGTCACCTCTCCCAGTGAAGCCTTAAACTGTAACCGGAGCAATTTCACAGATCAGAGGGCGACCTTATCATACTGAGGCCAGACTCAAAGCCAAGCACAGGGATTCCAGTTTGGCCCCTCAACGATGTCCTCAAAGCCTCTACAGATGGTTAAGCTCTCCTTTGCCCAAGGGCTTTGGGGCTGTTTCTTTCTGGGTGACCTCAGGGCAGGAGTGAACTTGTTAACTTGACATTATCTGTGTCTGCTCGCAGGCCACCCCTGGTCCCACACACATGTCCTGATCATGGGTTCATTCGGCATTATTTGGACTCCTACCGTGAGCCAGGCACGTCCTGGGCCAAGCACATGCATCTCTCATTACCGCTCCACTCCAGGCTGGAAACTGATGTGGGTGTAAGTTGTTTTGTTTTGCGTCATTCACAAGGAGTGTGACTCTAGCACAGATAATTCTTTGTTTCGCGAGATAATTCCGGGAGCGATTTTGCTAACTGTTTGCGCCTTGTGGTCTTTGGGCCTTTGCTTGCCTCTCCAGAGGCCAGGAAAACTTGTTTGCTGTGACCCACAGGTGTGGGAGAGAGTAGGCACCAGCCGTGCTGTTCAGCCAGGTCCCCGAGGCAGGCAGGCAGGCAGGGTAGATAGAGCGCTGGCCAGGAAGCCAGCACAGCTCTGAATTATTTTTACAACTGGGTTGGCCTCCCTTTTGCCTGTGTCTTGTTCTTCCCCTTTATTAAGATGAAAGAGGTTTAGATCTTTGCAGACAGTGGGGGGAGGTCCCTTCCTCTCCACGCCTCTCCCCTCCCCAGTCCAGCTGGGGCCCAGGCATTGTATCAGGTACCGCCTCAGCCTCAGGGACCCAGCCAGAGAGCCCTGGGAAGAACAGGCTGGGATTTGCTGTGGCCAGGATGTGGGTAAGAGACAGTGGACAGGGTGGCTGGGGGCTGAGGGAGGGCTTTGTCTCTGTGGCCACGGAGATGTCCCGGGGCCCCTCGTCCCCCATGCCCTAGAGTCAGGTAGGGAACTCTGCGGGCTGTTCTGAGAGCTGCTCTTTGTTCCCATCCAGAGATCAGAAGCAAAGTGCTGCTGGGTCTTGGCAGTTCCTCGAATTCCATCCATCCCCAGTGCATCTGTGGAAGGGGAAGTAGGGGCGGGGAGTCGCCCAGCAGGGCTTTGTTTCCCTTTGTGTTGCTCCTGGCCTCACCAGGCTGCTCCCACCAGCCCCTCTGGCAGCCTGCTTGCAGTTGGAGCCAGCCTCTCACCCCACAGCTGCACAGCCAGCCCTGCCTGCCCCACCAAAAGGTGTGGTTCTGCCTGCCCCACAGGCCCTGCTGTGCTGGGAAGCCAGCAGGAGTATGCGGAACGCAGGGGGAGGGAGGAGATGGGGACTGCTGTGGGAGCCCGCCAGGCCCTGCCCCGGGCTGCCCACTCCTCTCCAGTAGATTCTCAAGGTTTCCCCTGTCCCAGCACCCAGTGGGTAAGACGGCCCACAGGAGAGGGAAATTCTACCCCTGGAAATGCAAGCCCAAACCGAGCCAGCGTGTGGCGGGGGAGTGGTTAGCGTGTGGCGTCTCCACCTGAGGGCTGGGGGTGTGGCTCCATAGCAGAACCCTTGCCCAGCTGCACCAGGCCTTGGGTTTGGTCCCCGACACTGAAAAACAAGAAGGAAAGTGAAGAGTGGATGTCACGGCTGGGGGGCCCTTCTCAGGCAGCTCACCCCAGGACAGTCAACCCCTGGCACGGGTGCTCCTGAAAGTTGGGCAGGGAGGAAGGACTTGTCTCTAGGGGAGGCAGTAAGCCTCCTGGGCTGCGGTTTCCAGGTCGAGGTTGCCCTGAGGGTTCTGGCCCACTGAGGTGCGGGGCTGGGACGTGGTATGGCAGCCACAGTTGACCATCTGAAGGGGCTGGGCCCCTAGACCAGTGGGGCCAGGCCCTGAACATCAGACCTAAAGCTTTGGCCTGTGTTGCGTGGAAGCCAGAACCCCCAGACGTGGAGAACTTGAGGCGGGGTGCTAGGGTTAGGGAGTTAAGAGGAAGTGGCTCTCTGCTGGCCAGTTGTGAAAGCCCTGTCTCACGTGGGCAACGGCTAGAGCGGAGGTGGCTGGGAGACTGGAGGCTCCCCAGCAAAACGGGAAAGGGCGTTGCTGGCTGGAAGAGAAGACTGCATGGCACACTGAGGCTGCCTCGGGCGCCAGGGCTGCCAGGGCGAAGGCCCACGGACTCAGCATCCTGGAGTCTGCCATCCCCTGTCCACACAGCGGCTCCCTCCACACGCTCTAGGGCACTGGTGGCAAACCTGTGGCACATGGGCCACAGTGAGAAGCTCTGAGAGGCTCACCGTTGCAGCTCTGGGGGGACCCTGCCTTGCTACCCCCTGCTCCTGCTGCCACTTAGCTGAGCTGGCACCCTCCTCTCCCATCCTGCCCTTGGTGTCTCTGCATAAGTACACTTGTCATTGGATTTAGGTCCTACCTAGGGAGTCTAGCATGATCTTACCTCTGGGTCCTTAATCTGAACCCATCTGCAGAGACCCTTTTTCCACACACGTTCATGTGCACGGGGTCTGGGTATCAGCGCGGTGACACATCTGTCAAGGGCTGGCAGTCACCCCTCCCAGTGACTGCAGGGTTGAGGTGCCCTGGGGGTGACAGATGAGACCAGGGCCATGTGGCCAGGTTTCAGAGGCTGCAGCAGAGGCCTTGCCTTGTCTCCTTTGCCATTTTGCTCTTGCCGTTCTCCCCCTTTCTCCCATCCCCAGTCTGCCTGGCCTGTGGGCCAGGCCACCTGGATGGAGGGACACAGTCCTCCTGGGGCGGTGGACGGCTTCCTGCCCTCCTTCATCCCTGGCTCTCCACAGGATATGCAGGAGCTGACAGAGCCGGGCATGGGACGGGAAGGATGTGCCTGTCCCACCCAGAGTCCAGGATGCGTCCTTCCTGTGCCTCACCTGCCCCATCAGCCTGGTGACCCTGGTCCAGAGGAGGCAGTTGGCCTCCCTCCCTATTCCCAGAAGGCTTTTAGCGGTGTGACTGGACACTTCCTGTGAGTCCAGCCATTGTCCACACATAAGGTGGAGGGCTGGAACTGCCCCCCCCACTGGCTCCCTGGGCATGTGGAGTGGACTTTCCTGTCTTCTCTCTCTGTCACCCTGACCAGGGTCCAGTCTTGCCCTCTAGGTCCTTCTGAGCTCAAGATCCCACCCGGGCAAGGGGCCCTGGTTCTCCTGTGCTTGGGACCAGAGACCACACTGTCACACCACAGAGCTTCCCCTCCCGCTCTGGTCCCTAGAGGAGCTGTGGGGGGGGGGGGACAACTCAGCCCTCACACAGGCTGTGATTCTTCCTCCCAGTTTGGCTGCTGGCCTCTTGCTGGCGCCCTGGAATAGGGTCAGGCCTGGACCTGGGGGAAAGGGCCCTAGGTGGAGCAGGAGTGAGGAGAGGGGGCAGGGCCAGCCCCTCCAGGGGGTGGGGAGAGAGGGCAGGGGACAGGAGGCTGGCAGCACAGGTAAGGGGCCACAGCCCAGGTGGCCCATTAATACATCTTACTGGGCTCACATTCTTATAAAAAGAATTTTTATAAACTAATGCTTTAAGATTGGAAGATTTCGATAAAACCCAGATGACTGGCTTCTGGGGGAAAAGATCTTGCCATGCTGGATACAAAGGGTGTGTGGCAGCACCTCTACCACTGGCACAGCCTGGCCTGTCTTCCCTGGGGCTGCGCCCCTGAGGCATTGTGACCTCTGACTCCAGGGAGGGTGATGAGGGAGGGGGAGGAGGCTGGGACAAGGTGGGGTGGGTGAAAGGAGGCTGAGAAGAGAGGCCAGAGACGTGCCCTTTTTACCTCCTTCCGCAGTTATGTTTGTTAGTCCTCTTCCTTCCTTTTTTCTCACTTCCTCTCCTTGCCTGTCCTCTCTCCTCTGCCTGCCCCATCCCCGTGTGGGATGCAGGTGAAGAGGGGCCACACTCCTAGGTGTGGTGGTCTGAGGCCCTGCCAGGCCCCCCTGGAGGGGATGGCACCCATGACGGCAAGAGATGTCCTCAGAGTTGCTGTTCTGAGCCCTGGTGCCTGCTGGCTCCTCACTGTCCAGAGTTAGGCCTCGAGGACAGAGTTGGAGACGAGTCACTGCCACAGCCCTGTCTGCCAGGCTGTCTCCTCCGGACTGCCTGCCGCGTGACTGTCACTGACACACTGGGGCTGTGGTGCATCCAGCCCCTGCCTGGCACCCACAGCCTGCAGGGCCGTTGGCTTCAGGGCCTAAGTGCTGGACGGAAGGTAGGCTGGCTTCTATGGAGCCGGTGTTGGATGGGCTGGGAAGCGGGCTGGATGCCCTTGTCAGGGTGGAGAGAGAACCTCAGCAGGGCTCACCAAACTTGGCTTCTGTGTTCGGCCTGTCCACTCTCACAGTCCTGTGTCTATGGGCCTGGGAAGCCTGGGGGACAACCACCTGGGTGATCTGATGGGCACCACTGTTGCCAGGAGGTGTCCTGGCCAGCGACAGGTCCCAGGGCTCACTCAGTTCCCGTCAGCCTGCTGCGGGCACGGGGTAGGGGTTACAGGAGGCAGTGGCAGACTTGGCCAAGGTGCTGGTGACATAGTCATGCAATGTCAGAGGCTACCGGGGAGCCTGCCTGACCCTTGTCTCTTCGTCTGGATAGCACAGCCACGGGTGCTGAGATTAAGCAGGCACATGCAGCGCGCTTACCCCCGTGCCTGGGTGGGCTAACTGCTCCATCAGCGTTTGTAAAAACAACATCCTCGCCTCTCACTGCCGTCTCGTGTGCGCTCCTGGACCCAGCATGTTGCCTCTTTTGCATTCAGGTTCCATCTTAGATGGGACTTAGATTAATTCAGCTCTTAATTCTTTCTTGATCTGTGGTTTTATTTTCCCCAAACAGCTACGTGCCTCATTGGGTGGGATGGGAAACCAGCACAAGCCCAGGCACGTGGCAGGATTCAACCAGACTCATGACAGGTCTGGGCTCCCTTGACTCTTCCCCTCGAAGACCCAGAACCTAGAGCATGGGAGAGGGACCCACATCAGCCCAGGCACCAGCCTAGGCTCAAAGGTCCTCCTCTGTGCCTGCCACCTGCTTTGCTCCAGTTCAGAAAGGAAACCATTAGCTGCTCCTTTTGGCTCTGAAGATGACACTAGGGCTTTTGCTGCTGTAGTTATCAGTTCTGTATCAGGCTGGCTGAGCTAGGGGCAGGCCCCAAGAGGCACTGCTGTAGCCCCACAGGAGCCCCAGCCTCCTTCCTCCTAGCCCAGGGATCCCTGCCTGGGAACCTGGCTTGGAAACAGGTGGTCTTCAGGTGCAAGCAGGCATTAGAAGAGCCTGGGGATTCTGCCTTGGAGTGTCTGATACGCTGGCCTGGGTGCGCTGAAAACACGCATTTCTAACCGTTCCAGGTGGTGCTGTGGCTGCAAGCACGTTCATAACCGCGGTGCTGGGGTTATGAGCCACTGAGCGCCCCTAGGCGTGGGAGTCGGCTGGTGATAGGGCAGACGGGTGTGGCAAACAGGTCGTGGGACTGGACAGGCTCCTTGTCTGGGAGTTTTTGGAGCCCTAGCTCATTTGCCTTGCATGCACTAGCACTTCTGCTCTGCGATGGGACTTTGTGCCTCTCTCTCTCTCTCTCTCTCTCTCTCTCTCTCACACACACACACACACACACACACACATATATCATGGTTCTTGCTGCCAGGGGTCTGCCACACCCTTCGCAGAGCACTCAGCAGGCTCCTGCGGCTCTGTTGCTGCCCCACACTGCAGAGCGAGCACCTGGACTTGGCAGAGGAGGACACAGACAGGGCCTGGTTTCAGGCAGCCATACCTTCTCTAGTCACGTGGCCAGAAAATGACCTCATTTCCTGGGTGTTCGTTAACCCATCTGTGGAACAAGGACCACAGCCCACTTCTTGGAAGGTGACAGTGGTCACTGTGGGAAATGCCCAGTGCATCCTTGGGAGGACTTCAGAAGTGGACGTCCTGGCCGCTAAACAGCTCTTAGCGGCGTCTGTTGGGTGAAGCTGTTGTGGGGAGCCCTCAGGGCGCCCAGTAAAGAGCTGCTGGGATTTCTCCTCTAGAGTCTCTGGTTTCTGGTCAGACTCATCGAGGGTCTGGGTAGGCATGGGCCACCACCTACAGCCCTCTGTGTCTCCTGGCCCTGCTACACTGACCTGGCCCTTTGCCAGACCAAGTTTAGCTGTGAACTACTTGAGCCACCCTCTCTGTGGGTGAGCCGGGGGTGGAGAGGAATTCAGGAGGCTTCCTGTCAACTTCCTGCCAGGCAGACAAAAGCCCGCCAGATGACCCAGGGTTATTCTTAAAGTCGAATCCATCAACCAGTGTCACAGGTTGTGTCACAGTGAGTGTCAGAGTGAGTGTGGGGCAGCCTCTTGTAGATGAGAGCTTGGGAGGAGGCATCCTTGCAGTGGGGGCCCGGGGCCTCTGGAGAGGCAGCGTTTGCATGTGTGTGTTTGTGAGGAGTATCTGTGACTCCCAGCTACCCTCCTAGCCCTGAGGACTCCAGACACCAGGCTTTCTATTCTGACCTGGGCCCTCCAGGCTTGTGCTGGGATGACTCACTTTGGGAAGAGAAGGTAGTAGAGGCCTCAGACTCAGGCCGTGCATTTGTGTTGGGCCCTGAGCAGCCTTAGTTGCATTTTCTGTCTTGGCCTGGCCTCTGCCCAGTCACGTAAGAGCTGCATTCAGAGCCAGCCAAGGCAGGGTGTGGCCAGGAGCAAATGACAGCTGGGATGCAAGCCCTGGGAGGGAGACAGTGGTTTAAGTGAGGTGAGTCAGCGGCAACTCCCCACCTGTGGGAAGGTGCTGGGCTCCCTCTTCCCTGGAGGGCTAGGTGGGTGGAGCTATGTGCCAAGGAACAGTGAGAACAGCCGCATTTTGTGCTTGCAGAGCACTTTGGAGTGTGTTCCTCCATGCCCTGGGACGTGCACAGGCTGGTGAGAAAAGAAAACTGCGGAGGCCCAGGGAGAGGTGCTGGTACTTCTGGGGTGCCTGCTCTATGCCAGGCATTCTGCTAGGGCTCTAAGGTGTGTGAGCTAGTCTTCCCTGCCTCCCTATGAAGGAGGGGCTGCTCTGAGCCCCTTGTCATAGTAAAGTGTGGGAGTCCTGAGGCCAAGCAGTTCACCCGAGGTCCCACAGCAGCGGACACAGCCAAGCTCAAGGCCAGGTCCTGCCAGGTCTGCAGCCCAGGCACCTTCCATTTCGTTATGCTGGTTCCCTGGTATTTGGCAGGTGTTTGTAATCCTGCTTTCTTCGGAGGATCGCGAGAGGGGCTGCCTGTGTCCTGCAGGCAGGGTCAGCTGTGTTTTCCCTTTGCCTCACAGCCACTCTTTTATAAGAAACCTCACTTGGGGGCAAGCGTTTCACTAAGAACTCTGTATTCATTATGCTGTTGAGCTTTACAGCAGCAGGTCATGTTCGTCCATTTGATAGATGAAGACACCAAAGTTGGGAGGAGTTGGGTGACTGTCAGAGGTCTCATCCCTCTGGTGCCCATGCTGGGTTCCTGACTTGGTCAGCTCCTCCCAAGTCCATCTTCTTAGCCCTTGGTTTGGCCTTCTGACCTTGCCTGCCCTGGAACAAGGAGGCCCCAAGAGCCCACCACCCTCCAGCTACCATGTGGAGGTGCTCAGTTAGCATCCGGCATTTGGCAAGCTGCTGGGTGGAGGGGAGTGGGGCCTCCAAGTCCAGGGGTGGACAGTAGCACCACTGCTCCGTGAGTGGCTTTGTCCCAAGAGTTGGCGTGGGAATCGACTGCCTCGTGGGTGGTGAGTTGCCAAGGCGGTCACTGTGACTGGTCAAAGCCCGCTGCACCTAAAGGCGGCCACTGTAGCACAGGCTCCTGCGGCAGCTGGCGAAGCCTTCCAGCGCTGCCTCTGTAATGTAGGAACCAGGGCTCACCCATTTCTGCCGTATCCAGCATGCTGCTGCTGGCCTGCATGCTGGCCTGAGGACCACAGTCTGGCTGGCTGCCCATTCCTTGCTTATCCCTCAGCTCCTTCCAGACTAACTTCCTCAGCTTTCTCCTGTCACCCATTTCCTGCCCCATGGAGACCCTGGAGTGCTTCAGCACTGCGTCACCCGGAGCCTGACTTGGTCTCCACCTGGACTGCACTGTGGCTGGACCTCCCTCCGCCACCCTTTTCGGATCCTGCTTGGCTCTCTGTGCCCCAGGTGGAGCTGTCTGAGTCACGTCTGAGAGACAGCTGGCTGGCAGCCACTTTGGGGAGACCTCGTCTTGTCTGTGCTGGGGACAGCCTCCTGAGGCGTCCTTACCTGTTGGCAAATCCCCGCTCCTAGGCACCAGCAGGACAAGTATTTCATCTTGCAAATTCAAGGTCAAGGGCTCAAGCCAAAGAGAAATAACTCCTAACCAGGAGCTCCTACAGGCCAGCTTTGCTGGGTGGGCATTGAGAGGAGCCCTCTGTGTTCTCTTTGTTGTACAGCAACCTTGAAGACCTTCCTGATTTGCATTAGGCTATTTGCTCTCTTTGCTGAGGTCCGAGGCAGGAAGGGCAAGTGGGAAAGAGCAGGTTGTAAATCCCCAAAGTTCTAGAGGGAGGAAAAAATGTAATGTAGGGTTGCAATGAAGTACGTCCTTATCTGACAGGAATATTTCTAAGACCACCCACCCCCCATGCCACAGATAGTACAAACCACAGATAGTATTAGAGCCTACATATATAGTGTTTTTTCTTTTATGCATACACAAATTTAATGTTTTTTTCCCATCTTAACTTAGCCTCTGTTTATCACACACTGTGGCCATAAGTTTTGCCATTTGAAGTGTGATAGCAAAACCATAGTGAATTTCTTCTTCCTGCATCACAATTTCAGGAACTGAAGATTCATCCTTACGATAGATCTTCACAGCCTTGATATGTGATCTCCTTTAACTTCAGGTGGTTTTTTTTATTGTTTTGTTTTGTTTTGCGTTGTTTTTGTACTGGGGATTGAACTCACAACCTCATGCTTCCCAGGCAGGTGCATATGCCCCTGAGCTACATCCCCGGCCCTAACTTCAGAACTTTTACGTCTTCACTGAAAGGAAGCACTTCCCTGCTCCATTTTGGCAGATCTACACTGCCAGCATTACTTCTCCTGCACTTCGGAGTCATTATTAAGTAAAGTCAGGGTTACTTGCCCACAAGTACTGTGATACAACGAAAGTCCATCTGATGAGGACTCCTGGGAGGGTAGCATATACAAAGTGGATATTCTGGGGAAATGCATGGCTCATATCCTGGGTGAGAAAGAGTAGAACAGCATAATATTTCAACACGCTACTCAGCACGAGTGCAGTTTAAAATTTATAAATGATTTATTCCTGGAAATTGCATTTACTATTTTCAGACCACAGTTGGCTGTGGGTCAGTGAAATCTTTGACAGTGGAATTGTGAAAGGGAGTGGGAGGATACCATACTATCAAACAACACTTCCGGATTTTTGTGGATGTTAAAATACAGATTCTGACTGAGTAGGTCCAGAACTGAGCTGAGATTTCTGTGTTTGTGACAGGTTCCTGCAGCTATTGCAGCCCATGGTCCACAAATCACAATTTGAACTGTAAAGGTTGCAGTTGGTTAGCCCTTCCCCAGGTCACTGGAGGCCTAAAGATCCATTTGTCCTGGGAAATGGAGGGCTTTCTTTCACAATTAATCAAATTTAAAGTGTGCTATCCTACCAGGGAAACAGGACATCATCACTTTCCTCTTGGATCAGGAAGCTCAGTCTCTAAGAGGGGTCTAAAATGTCCAGACACACACAGTACTCAGTGACAGAGCTTTGGAACCTCTCGTTCTTAACCAGCAGCCTTCACTGCATTGCAGGAAGCCTCAATTCCTTGATGGATGGGAGTCACTTTGGGCACAATACCATGTTTGGCTCAGGGTTATTTTGATTTTGCATGGTGGAAAAACAACTGAAACTGACTTAAAGAAAACGGAATTCTTTATGGACTCCTATGGCTAGAAAAGCCCAGAAATAAAGGCTTCCTGCACAGCTCAGTCTAAGGGCCTGTGTTCCTCTGTGCTGTTGTCTTTCTCAGGCAGGTCCTCCTCCCCAGTGGCTGTACGGTCACCAGCACTACAGGTGCCATCGTGTCACCCAGCAGCCCTAGCAACAGAGTAAGTCATCTCCCCTGTGGTCCCAGTGGATCCTGTCTGCCTTGCATTGGCTCAGGTTTGGGCATATGTTCATCACAGAACCACTCTGGCTATAGCTGGGGCTGGGTGTGTGGAAAGCTCTGATTATCGGGGCCTGCATTACATGCCCTCTCAGGAGCTAGGTGGGAAGTTTATCCACACCTCAGCCATAAGGACAAGGAAGAGAAAAGTGTTGACCCCCAGGTCAGCAGGCCCTGCCAGCAGAAAGTGGCACAGGCTGGCAGACCTTCTTCGGGTCAGACCTGGACACAGGAGGTGATTGTAGTGGGCAGCTGGAGGCTGAGTGGGGAAAGAACCAAGACAATCACAGCTCCGTGGGGCAGAGGCTGGTGGGGGGTGCAAGGAGACATGGTCTTGAGGGGGGCGTGGTGTAACCTGCAGTCTCTCTTTTCCCAGGAAAGCTATGGCTGTGACCATGGCGCTGTTCCGGGTGTGTCTGGTGGTGGTGACGGCCATCGTCAACCACCCGCTCTTGTTCCCGAGGGAGAACACCACTGTCCCTGAGAACGAGGAGGAGATTATCCGCAAGATGCAGGCCCACCAGGAGAAGCTGCAGCTGGAGCAGCGTCGCCTGGAGGAGGAGGTGGCACGGCTGGCGGCCGAGAAGGAGGCAGCCGTGGAGCAGGTGGCAGAGGAGAGTTGGCAGCAGACTGAGGCCCACACCACCTGGGACCTCTGGAGCACCCTCTGCATGATCCTGTTCCTCGTCATCGAGGTGTGGCGGCAGGACCACCAGGATACGCCCTTGCCCGAGTGCCCGGGTGGGGATGAAGATGACCTGCCGGGGCTGGGCAGTGCTCCACTGCGGGGCCTCGCCCTGCCCAGTAAGGCCACGCTCGGCCGCTTTTACGACCACTGCATCCGGGCCGCCACCGTGGATGCTGCCCGCACCAGGGAGTTCGTGGAAGGCTTCGTGGACGACCTGCTGGAAGCCCTGCGGAGCCTCTGCAACCGGGACACGGACATGGAGGTGGAGGACTTCATCGGCGTGGACAGCATGTATGAGAACTGGCAGGCAGACCGGCCGCTGCAGTGCCGCCTCTTTGTGCCCTTCACACCCCCTGAGCCCTACCGCTTCCACCCGGAGCTCTGGTGCTGCGGCCGCCCTGTGACCCTGGACCGCCAGGGCTACGGCCAGGTCAAGGTGGGCCGCGCTGGAGGGGATGCCCTGGGCTGTATCTGCGGCAAGACCAAGCTCGGGGAAGACATGCTGTGTCTGCTGCATGGCCGGAGCACCGGGGCGCGGCCCAGCTGCGAGGTGGAGGATCTGCTGTGCGCTCCAGAGTCCCCGTACCTAGACGCCATGCAGGTCATGAAGTGGTTCCAGACAGCCCTCACCCGAGCCTGGCACCGTATCGCCCACAAGTACGAGTTTGACCTGGCCTTTGGTGAGCTGGACTCGCCGGGGTCCCTCAAGATCAAGTTCCGCTCGGGGAAGTGCATGCCCTTCAATCTGATGCCTGTGATCCAGTGTGATGACTCAGATCTGTACTTTGTCTCCCACCTCTCCAGGGAGCCCTGTGGGGGTGGCCCGGCCTCCAGCACCGACTGGCTCCTGTCCTTCGCAGTCTATGAGCGGCAGTTCCTCAGGATGACATCCAAGACGCTGCCCGAGGGTGCCTGCCACCTCAGCTGCTTGCAGATAGCCTCCTTCCTGCTCTCCAAACAGCGCCGCCTGACGGGCCCCAGCGGGCTGGGTCGCTACCACCTGAAGACAGCCCTGCTGCACCTCCTGCTCCTGCAGCGGCCGGCCGCCTGGAAGGCCGAGCAGCTGGACACACGCCTGCATGAGCTGCTGCACTTCCTAGAGAAGAGCCTGCTGGAGAAGAAGCTCCATCACTTCTTCGTGGGCAACCGCAAGGTGTCGGAGGCCTTGGGGCTTCCAGAGGCGGTGCGAGGGGCGGAGCCTCTCAACCTCTTCCGGCCCTTCGTCCTGCAGCGCAGTCTCTACCGGAAGACAGTAGACTCCTTCTATGAGATGCTGAAGAACGCCCCGACGCTCATCAGGGAGTACTCCCTCCACGTCCCCTCCGACCATGCCAGCCTGCCCCCTAAAACTGTCGTCTTGTAGAGCATGTGGGACCTGAGGCCCAGGAAGGAGGGCATCCTACACGACCACCCCACTGGGGCTTTACAGCCCTTTCTTGGTGGGGAGCGGAGAGGCTCAGCCTACCGGGAAGGCGGGCCTACAGAGCACAGGCGGGGAATTCCCACTGGACACTGGCTTGCTTTCCTGACCGTGGGCTCTGGAGCCGGTAGGCTGGTGTGGGGCTGGAGGACGGGTCTTTTGCAAGGTGTTTTTGGATCCCACTCACGGCCAAGACAGTGACAGAGCGCTCGGTGGAGACTGAGTTGGAGAGATGACACCTCTGATTTGGGTGTGATCCTTTTGCATCCCAGGTCTAATCTGTGCTTCACATCGACAGCAGATCTGCAGAGATGCTGCTGCCAGGAGCC
Organism: Dolichotis patagonum; assembly: GCA_004027295.1. Taxonomy (NCBI): domain Eukaryota; kingdom Metazoa; phylum Chordata; class Mammalia; order Rodentia; family Caviidae; genus Dolichotis; species Dolichotis patagonum. Next base: position 61,766 of record PVJX010006625.1, read on the forward strand.
CTATGTTAAGACCCAGCAGCCTGTTCCCAGGGGTCCTGGGCCCCAGCTGTCGTAGCCAAAGCATAAATACTGGCAGCTGTGGGAATTCATGGCTTTTGACCACATCCTGCACAGCAGTAGGGGTTGCGTGGTGATGGCCACTTTCCCGTGCGGTTTAGGGAAATTAACCGGTAGATTCGAGGCCCCGAGTGGCTAATGTGCACTTGCTGGTGGAGCGTATACAGCTGGCCACTCCTCTCAGGTGCACTCCTGCCTTCCCCTGCCCCTAGGTTCCTGTGCCAGGTGCCATTTCCATGCTGGGTGCCAGCTCGGTAGCCCCTTGCTTCTCTGTTCTCTCAACAGTTGGTCCCTGCCATCAGTGCAATAGGAGGAAGGCTTGGGCAGGCACTGGTGACTGGGGCAGGGGACAGTGCCCAGACCCCAGCTCCAGCTTGCAGTCTGTGCCCATCCAGAGAAGGTTGCACCTGACCTAGGGGAGGCTGGGCTGGGAAGCTAGAGCTGCTGTAGAAGCCAGCGCACTGGCCCAAAGCCACTGCCCCCATTCCTCACTCTAAGGGGACCTGCTCACTGCACCACCCTCCCCTTCCACGTGGGCCCTGCCTGCCCTGCAGATGGTTTAGACCTGGAGATCCCAGTGGGGGCTGGAGACCCTCGGCAGGCCCAAAGCCTGGCACTCCTCTCCATTCTTCTCTAGCCGGGCTTCCCTGGTCCTCTGGGATTTCCTCTGAGCAACGGCCTGGGGACCCTCACACAGAGTGGAGGAAGGGAGGAGGAGGGGTAAGGCCGTGCACCCCAGACAGCATAGCCAGCTCCACCTGAAGGAAGGAGTTTCTCCCCAATACCAGGCATGTTCTTGCCTAGTGTCAGAGGGTCCAGAAGATGGTGCCGTCCACCACCAGGGAGAGGTCACGGTGGGAGGCCCGGCTGCAGTCAGGGTCGGTCCTGTGGGAGCCTGTGGGGTGAGCAGGAATGGTCTGCCCCCACCCCAGGCTCACACCTACCTTCCCTTGCCCTCTTGCTCCGTGGGCATGGCTCCTTATTTATTGCCACCCGTGCCTCTGCCCTGTGCTCCCTTCTGCTGCACCTGTGGCAAACCCGGCAACCAAGACCCAACCTGCCGAAGCTGAGATGGAGCATGGGTCTCCCTAGGTTTCCCCTTTGCTTCGAGAGAGTGTTCCTCAGAATAACACCTCTGCACTCCCTGCCAGACACAGCTCATGGAGAGCAGGGCTGTTAGGCCCCAAGCTGTTTCAGAAGCAGAAGGCGGGGCTGTGGGTGTTCCATTCTGCCTTATTTATATTAAAGGAAAAAACGAAACTCTCAAAAGGAACAGCACAGTTTGTTTTTAACATGAGGAAATTGGCGAGGCTGCCAGGGCAGAGCTGGGGGCAGGGGTAGATTTCCTATTGACACACAGTAGCTTTCACTCCTTTTTTATTCTCACACTTTGAGGAAACTTCTAAAAATAAAACTGAACATGTCCATCTTCAAGGCAGCCAAGCGCTGCCCAGGTTCCAGCAGGGCCTCTGAAGGCCGCCTCAGGGCGGGTCCACAGACTTCACTTCCCAGAGCCCACATCGGTGCTGGAAGCAGCAGGATGCATGTGGTGTTGAAGAAAGACTGGCCTGTGACAGGGGATCTCAGCCCTCCAGAGCACGCAGCCTTTCCATGCAGGACATTGCCCTCCCCGCCTGGCCGAGGACTCATTTTCTCCCTAGATGCTGGACTATGCTGGCATCTGCCTACTCGCCCTGAAGAAAGCTCCAGGACTACATTCGATGCACCTCTTGACTGGGAGGGGTGTGGCTTCAGAGGACCAGCCCTACGCCCAGAGGGTATTTGGGTTGGTAGAGGGTACCATAGCTTTAGAAGTCCCAGGTCCTCTGCGTTAGTCAGCTGTTTGTTACTGTAATGAAATACCCAAGGCAGGATGCTTCATAAGAAGGGAAGTTTATTTAGCTCACAGTTTTGGAGACTCCAATTTGAAGACTGTTGAGCCACTGGTGAGGGAGGTGCATAGAGTCACATCCTGGAGGAACTCACGTGGGAGTGAGCACATCCTCAGCCAGGGGCTAGAGCTTGGTGGGGCCAGGCCGAGAATTTTATGGTAACCCTCTCTTGGGAACTAACCGGTCTCACGAGAGATACCTTACTAACCCCTTTACGAGGCACCGTTCAGTAGACCCCAGGCCTCCCACTGGGCCCCACCTGTTCAAGGTTCCACTGCCTCCCCAGACCATCACGCCAGGCCCAACTTCCAGCACGCAAATCTCTGGAGAGCACACAGCAGTCAAACCATAGCTGCTCCCTCGTGCCACGCTCCAGCACCACCCGGAGTGGGAGCCTGGAACTAACTAGCAGTGATGGGTCATCCTCTAGGGTGTCATCAGGTGCCCTGGAGAGCTTGATGATTTCCCCAGATGCTGCCTCGAACCTGCACGTGCCCAGAACGCAGTGTGCAATGGCCAGATGAGCTGTGTTTAAAGTCTTCCCCAATGGCTTCCCCAGGATGAAGGAAGAAATGTTCGCACTTTCTTTCCAAATGGAATACTCAAGAAAAGCCAGGGGTCTGCATTTCCTGCAGAGCTACAGGAAGCTGGCCCTGGAAGAGGCCGGGGGAGCCTGCAGCGGCTGTGTGGTCCATCACATGGGGGGACTGTAAGGTGACCTTCCAAGTACTCACCTGAGAAGCACCAGAAAGACCAGAATGCTGCCAGTTGGTTCTGAGTAGACCAGCCGGACACATTTCTCCACATGTGACCCCACAGTACCCCTGTCACCGCAGGCCATACCGGAAGCAGCGTGCACGCTCTAGGAATTGGGCCCAGGAACCTGCTGGAGCCACTGGTAGCAGGGGTGACAAGGGACAGCCTCACAGTGGGGCACTGCCTAGCCCAAGAAGCATCACAGCCAGCACCGAGTGACACGGGAGCAGCTGGCGTCAGCCCCACACGTACCTGTGCTCACACCCGCTCACGCCCACCTGTTCCCAGAGGAGGAGCATGGCACCCTGAGGGGTTAGGGGACTTGCCTACGATCACATGGGTGTAAGCAGCAGTCAGGATTCCAACCGGGCAGTGACACCGTATATGTGACCAAAACATGGTAATTTTCTTAAAAATGTAAAAGGCATTGACATCAATCACCCTCAAACACCCCCCCCCTCAGCCTCCTCACCACAGGCACTGCAAACACTTACCCTGTGGTTCTGGAAGGCCTGCTTCATGCGTGTCTGCACGTGGCAAGACCAAACACAGAGCGCAGTGCTGCTGAGTGCCACTCGGCAGAAAGGGGGCCCCCACCCCACACGCCGCCTCTGGGATCTGGGTAAGAGGGGAATGTGTGGAATCTGTTCAGGGCACTGAGATACAGCCACAGCAGCACAGCTGAAGATTCAAAAGAGGGCTTCAGAACTGCTGCAGAAGGTAGCCAGGGTAAGAGGAGGGCCAGCGTGAGGGTGCACACCTGTAATCCCAGCGCTCCAAAGGCTGAGGCAGGAGGATCGCAGCAAGTGAGGCCAGCCTGAACTGCAAAACAATATCCAATCTCAGAAAGATCACACACTTACAAAACGAAATCTTTAGTTTGTTGTTTAAAAAAAATAAAAACGACGCAGTCATGACGAAAACAATGTAACCACTGACAGAAATCAAGTGAAGAAAAGCTCTGAGTCCTGAGTCTGCTTCCCAGAGAGGAGAGTGTCTCTTGTGTGCCCTTGCAGGGTTTCTTTGCGGCTGTGCATCTTGCCCGTGAGTGCCTCCTGTTGTTTGGTATGCACGGAGAGGACATCTCGGTGTCGAGCTTTCCTGGGGTATCATTCTGAACATGCCCTATAACAGCTGCTCACTGCCTCGCCCAGCGCCTACACCTGCGCACTTTCCCGGCCTCCCTGACCAGGGACATTCTCGTCTCCACCTCTTCTGCTGCCATAAACAACGCTGCCGTGGACGTCTGCGTACGCAGACTGCGTGAGCAGCCCTTCCTGTAGTCACCACGCTCTGGTGAATTGAGGCCAGGGGTTTATTCAGTCACAACCCGAGGGTAAGGAAAAGGCATTCAACCAAGTACTGAGCAACCCACGTGCTCAGCACACTGTCCACTCCCTGTCTCTCTTCGGGTCAGGCGCTGCGGGGAGAAGGCCTGTGTGTAAGACAGAGGCTCTGTCCCCAAGGAGCTGGTTCTGTTAGGCAGACAAGGCCAGTGTCGCAGATCAGTGAGAGACCGGTAAAATGCGGCGACTGAAAAGGACTTGCAGGGCGCTGAGCTCCGCCGGCGTGGGGGAGCGTGAGAACAGCCCATGAGCCTGCGCGTGAGCTCCGTGACCGTTCTCCCTGACTCCTGTACAAGCGTGAAACATACCCCTCAAAAATCCCCGTGCGCGGCACTGCTCTGAGCCTGGGGCAGGCCTGCTTCCTGCTGCACAAAGCGAGGCCTTGCTTTCCAGGTGACCGTAGCAGCTCTGCTGTCCCACAAAGAGAGCAGAAAATAACACTGTCGGCCTCAGATCATCGCCCAGCAGATGGAACCACACAGACCTCAGAGACGTTCAAAGGCATCTCTTTTCTCCACGGGAAGAAGGAAGGTTTTAAAAGTACAAAGTGAAATTTGCAACGCAGGGGTAGGGAGGTGGGAGGAGTTTGGTTCTGTTTCTTTAAAATCATTGGTTGGTGAGATTTTTTTGGTTTCTCTTGAGTAACTATTCAAAATAGAAAGCAAAGACTCACTTCCTGTTTCCACTCTCAGGGGTCACCACGGGCTGCATTCCTAACCAGCCTGGCCCAGCTCCTCCAGCCCCCACAGCCTCATCTCTCTCCTCCTCCCCGAACCCTGAGAGTCAGAGTTACCCCCCGGGAGAGTGGTGAGACCCCCCAAAGGCTGCAGTGGCCCTGGCCTTTCGCAGGTCACCTCAGTCTGGCAGCTGCAGGTCGGCCCCAGGACCTCCCAGCCAGTGGGAGGGATGGTGACAGGGACAGATGCCCTGTCTACCCCACCCCTGCATTCGGCCAAGCCAAACCAGCACAGGTCCCGAAGGCTCCTTGATTCAGGGCCACCTCTTAGCACCTGGAGCTCTGCCGCGGCTGCTCCTAGGAAGCCCTCTCCACAGATGAGTCTCCTTCTTGTGGCATTTTATAATGTGGCCACAGAGGGGCCTCCACAAAGCCCACGCATCCAGGGTACGCACTCAAGAGGCCAGGCAGCAAAGTGGCTCAGCTGAGCATTTAGTGACCCAGAGAGAATCAAGGAAGAGCAGCCCCTATGCTGCCCTGCCGTGGCCCCTCGGTGTGGAGCCCCGCACACCAGGCCTGCCCACTGGGTAGCCAGACGCCTCCCAGCAGGATGAGCTTGGGCTGTGTTCAGATCCCACCAGCGTCCGCCTAGGCTGGCGGGTCTCCTATTCCTGTGCTCCTCAGGACACTCCTACCATAATGCTAGGCGGGTTCCTGGTAGGCAGCAACAGGGAGCTGTGACAGCTGGCCATGGCCTGGGCACACCCATGCCTTCACCGTCCATCCCCGCCTTATTCACAAAACATACATCAACTGGCCATCACCGAGACACATTCCGTACACCAGGCTAGGGACACTAGTCAAGGGGACACTGCCCCAGCTCTGTGTGTCACAGCCCCTGGGACATCTGTGCGAGCTCCTGAAAGGGAAACTGTACAAGAAAAATCTTTCTTTTTGAAACTTTGTTCTTTTTGAAACTGCCTAGCTCTGAAACTGTTTCACGGCTCTGTAATTGCTTTCTTGAACCCTGTAACCACAAGAGCAGGGTGTCCTGCTCCAAGATCTTGAATACAGCCTTGTAACCGATGATCTCACCCTGCGAGCTAGTCAGAGACCCGCCAGGCTGTTCCGTCTGGCCTTCGTACCCCCGGCTAATGCGTCATATAAAAGTACCAGCCCACAAGCACTCAGGGCTGGCTCTGTTGTTGGGAGTGACCCAGCCAGGACCACCGATGTGAAATAAAGCTGTTCGTTGCCTCTGCATTCTCAGATGTCATGCCTTCTCCAGACTCAGTGTGGCCACACGGTACATCACCCTGAAGCCTCAGTTTGTTCATCTTTAACACGGGAGTGACTCGGGCTTGCCTCCTGAGACCGTGAGGAGGTGTACGTAGCCAAGCGTGGTGGCACAGTCTTGTAACCCCAGCACGCTTAGGAGGTTGAGGCAGGAGGATTGCAAATTGGAGCCCAGCCTGGGCCACTGGCTTAGCAAGATCCTGTCCCAAAAAAGCAAAAATAAATAATGACAACCAAAAATGATGGGGGACACACCTCAGCACAAAGGCCCTGGGGTCTGTCCCTGGTAGGGAAAAAAAAATTCCAGTACTAAACCTAAGCAGACTAGGATAGACTGCAGGGGACTGGGGTTTGGTTCTCACCACAGAGCAGCCCGGTCCCCTCTGTCCAGGAGGCCATGACGCTGACAGAGGACACACGGACAGTGCAGTGGAGGGCTGGAAGTGAGCGATCAAGGGGAGCCCGTCCCCCACACCAGCCACAGGCAGGCGGTCCCTGTGACTCAGTTTACATCAAGTCCTCGGTAACTTTAATTGCTGGTTCTGTTGTCCAAGATCGGAGAACTTGAGAGCAAAGGGAATTTCAAGAATTTTAGTCACCATCCCCACTGCCATCATCAGCAGCTTGCCTGGCCACAAACCCCTTCCACCATCTTCCCCTGTCCAGATAGAGCTGGACTCTGGCCAGGCTGGGCTTGGCTCCGAGCCTCCCAGGAAGGGCAGCCCATGCCGACTCTGCTGTGTGGCCTGCAGTGATGAGGTCTTTGCAGTGCTGCGATTTCAGCTCATTTTCTCCCTTTCAGTCTGCAGGAAAAGCTGCTCCTGCCCTGTCCCGAGGCTGAAAACGCTTCTTTCGAGATAGACACCCACCGTTAAAAGTCATTATCTCTGCGACATGGATCATAGCCGATTTCCTATTTTTATGTTAGTGGTTTTTAACCTAAGGTGTTATTTCACCCCGGTGTCCCAATGAGAGCTCTTTGCTGAGCATCTTTTGCTTCTCCCTCTTTCCTGTAGGCTCAGTTTCATCCAGAAATCAGTGACTCGGTTTCCTCTGCAGGTCAGGCAGGTGGCATAAAGCAGTAGGACAGAGACTCAGGCATGGTGGTGCGTGTCTGTAATCCCAGCACTCTGGGAGGCTGAGGCAAGGGGATCGTAAAGTCAAGCACAGACTGTATGACTTAGTGAGACTGTCTAAAAATAAAAACATAAAAAAATAAAAAGGGCCAGGAATGAAGCTCAGTATAAAATCCCCAGGCTCAGTAACAACAACAAAAAACAATAAAATGAGGATGAGGTCACTGCAGCACAAGTGGCCAGGACTCTGGTGGCCTGCAGGAACACACCTGCCCAGGTGGCATTTAGACCCCAAACCATGCCTCTGACCACCAGCCTGTACTCTTTTCCCCATGAGCGCGTTTCTCCATCTTCCATCCTACTCCGTACTTATTTCTAAATAAGTGTGCAGAGCCCCAAAAGACACTGCTTGTACTTTGGTGACCCCAAGACATGCCCTTTGGTGTCACATTGACAGCACTGTGGGTCCCACACTGAACACTCACAAGCATCCAGGTTTTATACCTGTAAGGTTGGATCTGTCCCCTGTGTCCTAGGACAGGCCACCAGAGACAATCTTCTCTTCCCAAACACAATCCCAGGGAAACAGTGATTCACACACTTCACTCTACTCAGGTACCATGGCGACAAGATGCCACATCCGGAGCAGATGGTACCACAGACTGCCCATCACTCAGTCCCGCTTCTGTAGGCCGAGCCACCTCAGCAAGCAGGCTTCTGTCCAGCTGGCAGGGAGTGACTCCTGGGAATATTTACATGGGGCAAACACAGGAAAGCCAGCAGACCACGAGGGCCTGAGATGTGGGGGAAAGGATGGCTGAGGTGAGCTGCATCTGAGGCAGGAGCAGGAAGCCAGGGCAGGGCTGGACATCACACGGCTGCTGCCTGGGCTCAGCACAGCTGACAGGCTGGGGGAAATGCAGTGCCAACAAAGTCACAGCCGTGGCAGGCTGATCACAAGACACCGAGGCAGAGCAGCAGCAGTCTCAGCCCCTCCTCAGCGGAGGCGAGGGAAGCTGCCAACACTCTGGCCAGCCTCGGCCCTTCCTTCTCCTTTGCTATCGTCAGGGTCCACGACTGCCTGGTCAGGCTCACAGAGGGGCCACCTCAGAGCCAAGGCAGGCACTGTCACAGGCCGAGAAGCTCCAAAGCACTGGGTTTAAAACTCGACAAGATGAAGGAAAGAGGAGGAGCTCGTGCTTTGTCAGCTGCAGCCCCTGTGGCCCCGGCTTCGGTACCCAGCACGCTTTTGTGGGATGAACCGAAAGAGTATGTGATGCAAATCCAACACCCTGACCGTGGCCTCTCTGGGGTACATGTATTTTTTAAAGGCAGGATGCGGGGGACAGAACATTTTGTGAGATATCCTGAGCCATGACGTTCACAGTGCAATTCTGACGTAGTTAGTCCAGGGTGACAAATGGGTGTTTTACTTCCTGCTTTAGAATATTTTCCAGTCACAAGACCCTGGGTGTCCGCCAGGCCCACAGCCAAAGCCTGGATGGGAATGACACTCCTGACCCCCCAGAGGACAGCAGCCTCTGCTGGCCCAGAGAGCTGGGGAGGGGACTTCCTCCTCCTCCCTCTCCTCAAGCTTCCCTCTCCCCAGGGAGGTTTTCGGAGAGTGCCAATCTGGAGTGGCAAAAGTCTATGCTGGGCAGAACTTGAGGCCCAACATCGGCACCATCACCAGTAACCTGGAGGTCAGACCGGGCCTCAGGGTTCCCAAAACACTCGGACCTGAGCAGTGGGCACTTTCTAGAGAAACAGTTGGGCTAGAGAAGTCAGACAAGTGAACGATTGATTATCAGAAACAACACATTTTCTGTTTTTATTTTTATTAAGAACCTCAAAAAAAAAAAAAAGCAACAGAGATAAACTGACCCCAAGATAATCCCTAATGCAGGGAGGTTCATAAAATGCTGGGGATCCCAGATGGTCAGGCGGGGGCCACAAGACTCAGCAGATCAGCCCAAAATCAAAAGCATTGGGGTTATTCTGGAAGTAGAGATTCAAGAAGCCCAGGAAAATGTGCTTGTCTATGAGCAGAGCACAGACTGTGGGGTCCTGCTTCATGGCGGCTGTCCAAAGACGCAGCATTGGGGTGTGGTCCATGCAGCTGCAAGACACAAGAGAGGGTCAGGGAAGCCGCTGGGAGGGGTGAGCCTTGCCTTTCAGAAACTTAAACTGGGCATTTTGGGAATACCCTGGTCTTGGCTGTCTTATTACCCAGCCCAGCACTAACTTGAGCAAAGGCTTCCTGGGGGAACAGCTGTGTGTATTTTGAGTTGCAGAATCAGTGCTCCTAATAATGCAGGGAAAGACTTGTGGGCTGAGGCTGCCGGGAGATAAGGTATCTGTTGTTCATTGTTTACCCACGAAGAGACAGCCCTCTTGCAAAGGGTCTTCCATGGGTTTTTACTTCAGGGCTTTGAAAAAGATAGACACAATTGTTTTGAAATATATTTTCAGTGGACAGAAGTTGTGAAACCTTGAGATGATGGAGCTGATAGGGCCCTTCAGCGGGAATTCAGGAGCGGGCCTGCAAAGCAGCCTGTGAAGCAATGACTTACAACCAGGACTGGTGCTGAGGCTGCCTGGCCCGTGGTTCGGAACTCTGACTTTGGACGAGACAGGTTCTTGTAAGTGACATATTTGAGACAGAGTTAAATATCCAAGAATATCCTGTCTGATCTGCAGGACCAACTTCCAAGTACCAGGGGGCATCCTAGGGTTACAGCAGGCTCAGCACATATGCATCTCCTCTGGGCTGTGAGGGAACAAAACTCCTAGCCTGCTGCTACAGTGTGCATCTAGATGTTTCCCTAAAGCCTCCTGCACCCATAGGTGGGGCTTTGGGGACATGGCTGGATCATTCGGGTATGATACTCATTGCTGGATTAGTTCATGCATGATTTATAGCTAAATGCGAAGTTAGGAGGGGAAATCCAGTCTAAGGAGGTGGCTCACCATGGGTGTGGCCCGGAAGGATCTGTCTCCCTCTCCCCTCCTTTGATCTCTCTCTCTGCTTCTTGTCACTATGCCATTGAAGGTACATTACCTCTGCCATGCCACTCTGCCTTGGAACCAGCCAGTTATGGACTGAAACCCCTATAAAACTGTGACCCAAAATAAACCTTTCCTCCCTGTCTTGGTTAATTTTTCTCTCATTGCTGAGACAAAATAGCCAACGCCAAAAATTAAGGAAGGGAAGGTTTATTTAGCTCACAGTTTGTGGAAGTTTCGTCCATAATCAGCTGGCTCCAAGGCAGGGTGGCACATGGCAGAGGCCAACAGTTTATGGCAGTAGAAGACAGAAAAAGCAGCAAGAGCTAAAAGAATAGGAGAGCACAAAGAGGAGACTCTGTCCCTTACATTGTATGTAGGTCACACCCACTTGGGTGTAGCACTCACACCCATAATCCCAGCACTGGGCCATGAATCGTTCACAAACTCTAGAAGTCATCCCCATGACCGCATGAGGCTTGGTGGGGACATCCAGACCCAAACCATAACACTCCCTTAACATGCAGGTGCTAAGTGTTTTGTCCCAACAATGAGAGAAACAACTAAAATATCTGCCCGGGATCCTACATGCCATTTCATCTGCTTTAAGTGTCATGATCCTTCCATAGTGTGTGGCTGTCATCTGGACTGTACATTTGAACATCAAGATACATTACTTCCAATTCCGTTTCTTAAGGGTATTCTGGGAGAGGATGCCTCTCCCAGATGGACTCGAAGTATCGGGCCTGCTGAGTGGCACAGGAGGACCAGTTTCAGGGCCACAGGCTGCTGCAACCCCACCTACATGCAGGCAGGCTTGGTGGGGGACACACACTCTGATGTGCCGGGAGGCTCGGTACACAGGGTCTGGTCCGTGGAGATGCAGGCAGTGTGTGAGTCTGTAGCATTTTGAATGGGAAAGTATGTCCTGGTGGCTGAAAACACCTGGTTCCGTTTCACTCACATCCTGAAACACATCCACAGGGAACCTGCACAGCGCACAGACCATTTTAACCACTGTCGCTCAGCGTATTTCCGACCACTTACTCAGCGATCCCATATACATCCAGCCGCTCAAACCAGGGCCAGAAGAGGTAATCGATCATGGTTATATGGTCCCCACCAAAGAAGGTGGTATTCTGATAGCCAAGAATCTAGAAATGCAAACAGAAGGAAAGCAAGTTAGCATACATATCTGCAGACATGTTATAGACACTAAATGCAAATACTAGATTAATTCTCAAAGAGGGAGAACATGAGCTTTGATTTTTCCTTTTTTAGCAGACTGCTTCTTCCCCTTTTCTGAAGTTTCCTCCACCTCCTTAAGGGCTACACTCCACTGCTCCCCCACCCTCACTTCCTGTCTCTTCCCTCCCTGCAGCACTGCCTCTGACAGCCCACTGGAGAATCGGAAGGACAATTCTGGCAGAGGTGGCCCAGTGCCTCCCTCGGCCTGGCTCCTCTGTGTGCCAGGCGGCCCTGCGGTCAGCGTGGATGGAGCAGGAGGCCCTGCCTCAGCCCAGCACTGCCCACTTGCTGGGGGTGTGGAAGCCTCAGGCCGATGCTGACAGCCAGCGTCAGGAACCCGAGTTGCTGGAGCTGTGGCCCCCACTGCCCAGCATATTCTTTTTCTAGAATAAAGGCGAAGCTTCCATCTCCATGACAGGGCTGCATGTAATGAGCTCCCTGGAAACCCACACTGTCCTGCTTTCTTCTTCTGAGTTGAATTTCACCCAACATTATCAACTTTTTACATTAAAATAAAATTTCTTTCCCTATTGGGACAAATCAAGCCAGATAGATGGACTGTAAAGAAAGTCCCAACAGATAGCAAGCCAAAGACCACCAAAAGAAAGGACCTGAAAATTTTTTAAAAAGCTAAAGTGCTTGTCAGAGATTATTGTTGGGCCAGGCTTCCCAAAAGAGAAAGGTATAGTGCCAATTTTCTAGCCAAATCAATCAAACTACTCACTTTGGCCTACATCACTCACAGCCAGCTAGATACCCTTGCTTAGATGCAGAGTGCTGGCGCAGATGGGTCACGGAAGTAAGTTACGCTGGGTCTCTTATCTTGAGATGCAGGGGCTCTAGTGAGAGACAGGTTGCTGAGAGTCAAACTGTAAATTAGGCTCCTGGGTAGGAGTGGCAGTGGCAAAGGACACACTCCAGAGCTGCTTGCGTTCTCAGCTTGGGCATGGTCTTGCCTTGCAGTGAGGAACCAGCTATGTAGTCAGTAGCCCTGGTTTTCTGCTGGCCTTCGACTCTGATGAAACCTAGGGCAACCTGCCTCCCTTCTGCTCCAAGCCTCACTCTTCTCATCTGCTAAATGCTGGTAACGTGCGTGCCTGTCTCAGAGATTATGGAAAAGAGCATGGTGAGACACAGACTGGCCCCAGCACCCAGTGAGTGCAGGATCACATGATGAGCAAGGGCGCAGACACCCAAAGGCAACAGCCACAGGAAGCAAATCCACCCCAACCAGAGATCAGTGAGCTCCGCTACCCACCACCTTCTGGAAGGTGAGGCAAGTTTTGCTGCCTGGAAGTCAAAGTCCTCATCTTCCCCAGTGTGGTGTACAGAGCCCCCTCACTTGTTCCATAAGCTGAACAAACATTAGGTGGCATCACTTGGTTGAAGAAAGGTAATAAGATGGTATGGTTTATATCTAGCTGTCCCCCAAAGCCTCCGACACTCACAGTTGCGGTGTTTGGAAGGTGACTGGATCATGGAGGTAATACCCCAATGGTGGACTAATCCACTGATGAGTCTGCAGCTCACTGTGACACTGGTGTGGGGTGAAGCCTGTTTGGGAGGTGGGTCACCGGGGTGTGACTGTGACTTGGAGGGGTATCTCTCCCTCCTCCTCCTTTGATCTCTTGTCCACCATGCCCTGAGCAGCCCTCCCCATGTCCCTCACCTTGCAGACCTGCCTTGGAACCAGCTGATGTGGACTGAAATCTCTACAACTGTGAACCCAAACAAACCTCTCCGTAGAGTTATGGGTGTCAGGTGCTGTGCCTCAGGGACAAGAAAGTGACTCAGACAGAGGAGTGGGATGTAGCTGGGTGGTACCTTGCTTGCCTAGAATGTGTGAAGCACTGTGAAGCAAGTGCACACACCTGAGTGGGCAGATAATAGCATGGCACTAAGATAAATATGAACAATGAAAACTCAACCCAGGGGCTATTTTATTTGTTTATTTGTTTGTTGAGATAGGGTCTTGCTATATAGCCCAGGCTGGCCTTGAACTCACGGCAATCCTCCTGCCTTAGCCTCCTAAAGGTTGGGATTACAGGCGTGCACTACCATGGCCAACTACAGAGGACGCTTTCAATCAACTATAAATAAGATCAGGCTTGAAGAGGAAAGGAGCAAATAATTCCGTGTTTACAGGTCGCAGAAGTCCCTAAATGTCCTTTGTATTCAGGAATGGATAATAATTACCCAAACTCTTATCTGGCTTTGAAATGCATATCTGAAGCTAGTTATTGGATGTCAGGGCATAAATAAGAACCAAATCAAAACTGGTGGTTCTGGAACATCTGTACAAGTGCTTTGCATAGCAGGAGTGTTCTTGAAATAGCCCTTGTCCGGGCTCTTGTAACTTCCCACAAAATTCCAAGCTGTGTTTCCCACATGCAGTGTGTACTTTTATCTTTGTTACTTATCCTCTTTTTCTCTTTGCTCAGCCCTCGTTCACTGCACTCTTCAATTTTGATTTCTTAAACAAACTTTGCCAAGAGATCCCTTCTGTCACTTCTCAGCCACCACAGGAAGAGACAGGTGAGCCACACAAGAGGAGAGTGATCCCTCCCCTCACTACCGTCACTACTGAGGTGAGCTGCTGTAAGACCCAGAGACCGAAGGAATGCCATCCACACAGTAGGGGCCCAACGGAGCTGCCCAGGATGGACAGGCGAGGCCAGTGAAGGAACAGTAAGAATACAAGCCAACATGTGACGGAGGCATCCATGGGACCAGCAGAACTCAGGACTCTGTAACCAGCCCTTTACTCTCACTTTTTTCTTTTGCTCTTTGTTTCTCTCATTTCTAAATGACTGGGGAGAACTTCAACCACAGAAGACTAATCGCATCCTCCAAACCCAGAGAACAAGTTTACATAATCCCTCAAATAGTCCTTCATTCTTTCTTTTCTACTCCCCTTCTCTAGTTTCTCAGACCTTGCACAATCATCCTTTGTCCACCAGTCTCACTTCTACTCCCTTGTTATCTTTGCTTTACACATTATCCTCCCTAAATTTCCCCACCACAGGGTAAAAACACTTTACCAAGAGAAAACACTGCATACAAACTCCTAACTTACAATTGGTTCTATTATGTAACTATAAATTGCTCTTATGGTCTAAACTACAAAATCAATAATTACCACAGCTTATAAGTTTCTAAATTGTGCTTGATGCTGTTGTTACTGCTAATTTTACTACTTTAGCTAGGATGCCGTATCTGTTGTAATCAGTTGTTCTCCCTTCTGTAACCACAGTGGGAAACTCTGGG